>LPNX010659042.1:159729-187989 GCA_001517045.1 Pseudotsuga menziesii | reverse complement strand
TAACAGTCTGATTCAATTAGCAATATACCTTTTTTAGCTAATAGCATTTTAATTCTCAAACTAAATGAATTCAAAAACTTACCCCTTGGTCCTTTGAAAAACTATCGCTTGGCTTCACTAAAGGAAGTACTCGTGTCGATGGCAAACTCCGTCACAAATTCTTCGAGGGTTCACGTTGTCCAGAAATCAACAGCACAGGATATCTCGTTGTTCACCCTTTTCAGTATATTAATTCTTGCGGGGGTCCACTCAGGAAACTGACGTTCTTGGAAGTTCGTCCTTCTCTCTGTTAACCTGGATAACCACTGGTGCAACTCTATGTGGATACTACCAAAGAAAATTTCATAAACATCACAAAAAACATACCTTTGTAAAAATTCGTTTGCACTACGACGCAGATCTTTGTTCTCTTGCTCAGCGAATTTCAGATAAGTCTCATTAAGCCAATCACCAATTTCTTTCACAGAGGGTCTCCAGAACATAGCCCTCGAGGTACGATGTAAACCCCTCTTGAGCAAATACTGAGTTCAACTGGAAACGGAACCAATTTGTTGGGCTATAGGGCAGACCCGAGCTTTATACCATTAACTTCGCACCAACAAAAGACCCACAGTGTTGGCCCTTTCGGCAACAACCTGCGAATAGGTTGCAGTCTCACCCAAAACAGCTATGGGGTGCTGCAGAATCAGGTTTCTGCAAGCAGAAGAGGGATATTACTGTACCTTTATCCTTTAGTAACTTATATTCATATAACACAGAACTTCAACATTCACATATATAACTTCGCAGCTAAATAAACAGACAGTGACTTGCTTAACCCTTTCCTGGGAATTCACTGCGAAGTTATTTAATTAGCAGTGATCTTACTTATCAAATGTATATTTATCAATGCATAAAGAACAAAACAACAACACAACCAAAACCAAAACACACGATATAACGTGGTTCACCCCCAGGGTAGGGGTTACCTCCACATAACTGTGTTTTATTCAACTCTTTACAAAAACCACAGTTCTGATCTGTGCACTCAACTGCAGATCCCTTCAAGTCCTCAAAGCCGCGCACACAGTAGTAGGCCTCTGCGCACACAGCTACAGATTTCCTTTATCACCCAAAACCCTCTGCGCACATAGCTGCAGAGGTCGTCCATGCACACAGCTGGGACTTAACCTTCTCTTACAAAATAGCCTTAGCTTTGCATCAATTCATCTTACATTAAAAAGCCTAACCTCACTTTTTTACAAGAGTGCTTATTTATAGTGCACTTATTACAAAACCATGGGCTTAAACCATGGGCACCCTGAACCCTAAACCCTGGATTTAAACCATGGGTTTATTACAAAAGAAGTTTTTTACTCAACCCCGACACCCCTAAGACTATTTTGAGTCATAACTCCGCTTACAACTCTCGTAACTCCGTGGAGTTACCCATCTTAAGGACCGTTAGGGTGCGCGCCAACAAATAGCAACAGGCTTAAACAACAAGCCAACACAAGCCATTCAAGTCAAACATAATATAAGAGAACTTCAATAGCTACAGGAAGACATAAAAGCAGAAAGCTAACACAAAAATTTTACAACTATGATTTAAAACCCATATTTTGGAGCATGAATTGTGTCAATTGTTCCATCAGAACCCCTTGGAGGCCAATCGAAGATATGAGCATCAACAAACACTTTTTTAGAGATGGGAACATGGTGGATAAGGAGTAGTGTTCTCAACCGCATTACTGATTTTTGCTTGAAATATTTGCATGGCATAAGGGGACAAGAAAATAGGAAACGTTATTCCCTCCACACCCCTTGTATTGCGAAGCGGGATGAAGAAGTTGATTAGGTCGAGCACTACTCCCACCCCGCCTTTTGCAACCCCTCCGTAGGGTCCTTTTCCCCACCCAAAATCCACATCTCTAAACCTGATTTTGGTAATGTCCAAAACAAAAAAGGAGCCCACCACTGTGAAGTGAGGCCTCCCTTTCAGTTCCATCAAATCTACCATTGATAGGTTGCTTTTGTTATATTTTGACAGTCGAAGTATTCAAACAAGCACAAAATAACTTCTGGCAATTCTCTGTTGTCATTGCAATTTGGAAATTACCGGGTTAGGTTCGAGTTGCTTCCTAATCTAGGGCTTATATTTTGACTACCGAAGTATCCAAACAAACACAAATAACTTCTAGAAAATCTCTATTGTCGGTGCAATTTGGAAATTACTGGAAAATCTTTGTTGTCGCTGCAGAGTATTTTGAAATCTGATTTTTTTATTAAATTTAATAAAAAATATACCTAAAATATAAATAAATTTAAAGCTTTCCTACCATCTAAATTAAATAAATTTAAACACTATTATTTGAAATCTAAATTTTTTTACTAAATTCAATAAAAATTTATAAAAAAATTAAAAAGACAAGGCAAAATCAGTGAACATTTAAGCTAATTAAACAACGTTCTGACATACCATCAAATTGTAGGCCTCCTCCGTTTGCACAAAGCATTTGAATAAATTACATTTGAACTAAAATACATTTTTAAATAAATTTCTTAATTTAAATGTAACATGGAAACTACGACTACAATTCCCACCGTTTACGGAAACTTTTACAATGATATCGATGCAACATGGGGCTATAACAACATCAACATATTCAACAATGGCCAGGATATGTAGCTTTCTCTCAATAATGCTTTCGGTATTCTTATTTTATTGATTTTTGTCATCCTTTTTTTTTCTTTAATTTCAATTTTGTAATGGATTTTTCAGCGAACACTTTATCCTATCTTTAAAGAAATAATTACAACTTCAAATCACAAATAATTAGATTTTGAATGAACATTTTATCCATTTTTAAATAATTAATTTCAAATCACAAAAAGATTGTTTTATTTTTTTGTAATAACATACTAAGAAGAATGGATAATAATTTGCTTTATGTTTTTGTCATAATATAGTACTAAGAATGGATAATAATTTGGTATTAGTCTCGGCATTTCAATCCATGATGGATTTTTTGTTTGGAAGTGTTGAATTATTGTAATTTCGAAGTGTATTTACTTATTGTACCCCGATGTTCCTATCGGGAGAATCATTTGTATTTCATTATACCCCCATGTTCCTATCAGGAGAATCAATAAGAGTCATGAGGTAAACCCTCCATTGTAAGTCGGGTCATTAGCACCCTCATTAATATAATATTAAGTTGTTTGAGTCCTCCTAGAGAAGTCGGCACAGTCAATTTTAGTGGGGCCAACTTGGTGGAGTGAAATGTCAAGTGAATGGAAGAATATAAATAGAAGTGAGGTGCTCCTCATTTGAACACACAATCACTCACTTGTGTAGCGCATGAGAGAGAGAGAGAGATGTATCTACAAGGAGGAGAAGGACCAGTCTAAAGTCTTGTATTTTATCTTTCGATCATCTCTATTGAGGAAGCTTTTCTTGCTGGGTTTTTCCCATTAGGGTTTTCCCAGGGTAAATCTGTGTTGACCTTGTGATATTGTTTATTTCAGTGATCATGTCGATATGCTTCTATTCTGAAATTGAAATTGAATGCTGATAATCTAGCTTAGCATATGGAATCTTAACATGGTATCAAAGCTAACCTGAATAAGACAGCTTTCACAAGGTGAAAAATCCCTCTCTCTTTCCTTGACAAGAAATTAGGGCTTCGAGAAAAAATTTGATTTTTGAAGATCTGTTTGCATGGAAATTTGTGCCCTCCTAGAGTGCATCTACTGAGCCTGAGATTGATATTTTGAGTGGGTGGATCTCTGGTAAAGTAAAACCCTAGTTTGACACTAGACCAGAAAACTACATAAATCTAGTGAACTAGAAAAATGCACTGCAGAATCTCGCAAGTCATATTTGAAAGGTGAAGACTTGAGATCTCCAGAAACCAAGCATTCCAGTCAACTCGCCTTAGTCAAGTGCATCTCTTCGTAAGATCAGTTTCTCATTTTCCAGATTTTCATTTTTTTGTGATTTCCTGTCAAGATGGCCCCAAGCACCAAGATTGAGGACAAACTAGAAGGCATAGATAATTACAGAGCATGGACATACAGAATGGGCCTCATTCTAAAGGAGAATGATCTTGAGAAATATATCAAGGATGAAGTTACAGAACCTGAAGAGGCTGAAGCCAAGGAGAAGCACAAGAAGGATCTAATTAGGGAACATAGGATTATTATTGATTCTATCAAGGATCACTTGATCCCTCAAGTGTCATCCAAGAAGACTTTGAAAAAAATGTATGATGCCCTATCATGGATGTATGAAGGAAGAAACATCAACAGAAATATGAATCTAAGAGTTCAATTGAAGAGCACCAAGATGAGTCATGGAGAATCCATCCAGGACTATTTCACAAGGGTCTCCCAGTTCAAGGAACAACTAGAAGCCATTGGAGACAACCTTGATGAAGATGAGTTGGTTATGATTGCTCTCAATGGTCTCACTAGACCCTGGGAGTCATACATCCAAATGATGTGTGCTAGAAAGGAAAGCCTGAAGTTTGATACTGTATGGGAAGATTGTATTCAAGAGGATGCTAGAGTGGCCAATAGAGAAGCTCTACTGAAGGAAGATGATCAATCCCTAGCCTCCCATACCAAGAGAAGAAGGATTCAACCCAACTTCAAGAAGGGAAACCACAAGGAGTCTCAACCTCCTAGAAAGTTCCAAAGAATAAGAAAAAGTTTTCCAAAGAAGGACTCCTCCATATTTCAATGTTTTCATTGTGATAAGGTAGGACACATCACTATAAATTGTCCTTTGAAGAGAGAAGAATACAAGAAGAGGAACAATTACAAAAGACATCATGCACATCTAGCTAAATATGAGGATGAAGAAGAAGGACCTCAGATAAAGCAAGCAATAGACAAAGATGTCGAAGAGTATGTACTATTCTCGGCACTCTCTGGGTCTGTAATACCTGGAGAAGACACGTGGATTATTGATAGTGGTACTTTAAAGCACATGATGGTACAAAAGAAAACTCTGTCAAAACTTGAATAAAGGAACTATCCTCAAAAATTATCTCTAGGAGATGACTATCAATATCTAATCAAAGGAATTGGTGAAGCAAGCTACAAGCTTGATTCAAGAAATCCCTTGAAGATGAAGGAAGTTTTATTTGTACCAAGTATAAAGAAGAATTTACTTTTTATCTCAGCTTTAGATAAGAAAGGATACATAGTTGCATTCATAGATGGCCAAGTTCTCATGTCTCCCAAAGGAAATAAAATTGAAGATGCAGTTGTCATCGGTGAAGAAGAAGGAGGCATGTATAAACTCAAGGTACATCAGGATACAACCCTTGTTCATGAGACCACTAACCCTAGTGAACTGTGGCACAGAAGGCTTGCCCACATCAATTAAAAAGCACTACCTCATGTGAACAAAGTCATGACGGGATTACCAGAATTGAATATCAACCATGAAGACATTTGCAAAGGATGTGCGAAAGGGAAGAATATCAAGAATCCATTTCTGAAGAGTGAAACAAAAACTAAAGGTACGTTGGAATTTATTCATTCAGATGTGTGTGGTCCAATGTCCTCCACATCTTTGAGTGGTTTTGAATACTATATTACATTTATTTATGACTATTCAAGAAATACATGGATAAACTTCTTGAAAGCAAAGAACGAAGTGTTTGAAAAATTCAAGGAATTCAAAGCCTTGATAGAGAATCTTTCAGACAAAAGAATCAAGACACTCCGATCAGACAATGGCGGAGAATATACTTCAAAATAATTTGAATCCTTTTGTAAATATGTTGGAATCAAGAGGGAACTAACTACTCCTTACAATCCTCAACAAAATGGTGTTGCGGAAAGAAAGAATAGAACCATCATCGAGGCAGTGAAGACAATGATATATGATCAAGATCTTCCAATGCATCTATGGGCAGAAGCAACAAGAACTGTTGTCTATGTACATAATAGAATATCTCACGGTGTCCTTGGATTCAAGACTCCAGAAGAGATGTTCACGGGAAAGAATCCTAAGGTAAGTCACCTCAAGATATCCGGTTGTCCAGTATATGTTCACATACTGAAAGAGAAAAGAACCAATTTGGACCCTTCCAGAAAGAAGGGAATATTTGTTGGATACTGTGAAGTATCCAAGGCATTTAGAATTTACATTCCTAGATTTCATCACATGGAAATTAGTAGAGATGTAACATTCGATGAAGAAGCATCTCTCAATAGATCCAGAAAATGTCAACATGAAGAAGTATATGAGGAAGCTGCACCTCCCAAAAATGTAGAGGCTACATTCCTCCCTGACGATGAAATACCTGAAGATCATGATATGACAGAACCACAAGAACCTCCCACGATGGATATATCATGAAATAGAAAGCCTGCTTGGGAAAAATAAATTATACAAGAAGCAGAAATATATGGAGCTCCTGAAGGCTCCACCAGGATAAGCAAGAAGCCCAAGCCATTTTCCAGCTATGTAGCTTTGATGTGTGATCTTGTAGATCAAGAACCTACAAACTATGAAGAAGTTGTATAGAAGGAATAATGGGAAGAAGCAATGATGGAAGGATACCAATCAATAATGAAGAATGATGTGTGGGATATAGTTCCCAAAGCAGAAGGCGAGAGTGTGGTATATTCCAAGTGGATTTACAAGATAAAACATGCAGCTAATGGAAGTATAGAGAAGTACAAGGTGAGATTTGTGGCTATAGATTTCTCTTAGAAAGAGGGAATTGATTATGAAGAAACATTTGCACCTGTAGCACGGTATACTTCGATTAGAGACATCATGGCACTTGCATCCATGATGAAGTGGGACTTACACTAGATGGATGTGAAGACAGCCTTCCTAAATGGTGTGATTGAGGAAGAAGTATACATAGAACAGCCACAAGGATTTGAAGTTGAAGATAGATGGACACACGTATGCAAGTTGAAGAAGGCCATGTACGGCCTGAAGCAAGCTCCTAGAGCTTGGTATGGAAGAATAGATAGTTTCCTGGCGATCTTGGACTTTACCAAGACTAAAGTCAATCCTAACATTTACTTCAAGGTTATATAAGATGAACCTGACATACTATTACTGTATGTGGATGACCTACTTCTGACAGGGAATGAGAAACAGATTGTAGAATGCAAGAAGAAGCTCGCTGAATAATTTCAGATGAAAGACCTTGGGTTAATGCATTATTTCCTAGGTCGGGAAGTGTGGCAAAGTTCAGAAGGAATCTTTCTCAATCAGGGAAAGTATGCTGTAGAAATTTTGAAAAGATTTGATATGTTGGAATGTAAAGCCATGGCCACACCCATGGATTCCAACCTGAAGTTGTTGGCTTATGAATCATCAGAGTTAGTGGATGTGACTCAATACAAACAGATTATTGGGTCATTGATGTATCTAACAAATACCATACCATACAGTTGTTTTGCTGTGAACACCTTGAGTCAGTATCTAGTTCAATCTAGACGTGTTCACCTGGTAGCTGCAAAACATGTGATGAGATATCTGAAAGGAACTATAGACTTTGGTCTATTCTATGATGGAAACCATGATTACAGATTCTATGGCTATACATATTCAGATTGGGATGGAAGTGTCTCAGACAGAAGAAGCACATCAAGTGGATGTTATTGTCTGGGGTATGTTATTGTTTCATGGTTTAGCAGGAAATAGTCAAGTGTTGCTATTAGCACGACTGAAGCAGAATATACAATAGCTTGCTCTGCTATTTGTGAAGCCATATGGGTTTGGAAGCTTATGTCAGGTTTATTTAACCTGGAGTTGGATACCATAGTGATTCTATGTGATAACCAGATTTGTATAAAGATGACGGAGAACCTAGCCTGTTCCATGATAAATCGAAGCACATAGAAATCTGGTATTTCTACATTCGAGATATGATACAAAAGGGAGCCATAAAGCTCCATTCATTAGAGGAATTTTGGGGTCTAAAATGGGCCTCCTAAGGAAAATAATAAAATAATAGTTAAAATAATATTGATTAATTTTGGAGGAAGAAAGAAAAAAACTACTTTTTGTGTTCGTATTTTTGACATATCTCCATGTGTTTTTACTCAAATTTCGATTGGGAGAGATCGTTGGATGCGGAATTTGATTCTGTATCCAACTAGTACCCACACTGCATACTTTTTATGGACCCCGCTACCCCAAAAACAAGAAATACCTAAAAAAACGTATTTCTTGTTTTTGGGGTAGCGAGGTCTGTCAAAAGTATGCATTGTGGGTACTCGTTGGATGCGGAATCAAATTTCGCATCCAACGAGCTCTCCCAATCGAAATTTGAGTAAAAACACAATGAGATATGTCGAAAATACTAACAAAAAAAGTAATTTTTTTTAATGACAAATATGTCAATTCAACCATTATGGTTGACTTATTTTATTGAAATTCTATTGGTTCTTGAATTCCAACTCACAAAAACTTATTTTGGCACGTTTTCTTATAAGGCCCATTTTAGACCCCAAATTTCCTCTAATGATGTGAGTACCGATGAACAAGTTGCTGATGTGTTGACGAAGCCTCTGTCTCGAATAAATTTTGAATACTTTCGAGACAAGCTTGGTATTGTTCGGAAATACCTTCCCTGAAAGGGGGAGCAGTGATGTAGCAGTGGGATTGTATCATCCCTGGACATTTGTCCTCAAGTGATCCATAGACCTATGTCTCTGAGAAATATGCAGGATTGTATCATCCTTGGACATTTGTCCTAAAGTGATCCAGAGAGTTCGATTTTCGAGAATCTAGCAGGATTGCATCATCCTTGGACATAAGTCCTGAAGTGATAGGGAGTGATTATCCCGTAATTGTATCCGGTGACTTCGGTCATCAATAATGTGGTAGGATTGCATCATCCTTGGACTCAAATCCTAAAGTGATAGGGAGTGATTATCCCGTAATTGTATCTGGTGACTTCGATCATCGAGAATGTGGTAGGATTGCATCATCCTTGGACTCAGATCCTAAAGTGATAGGGAGTGATTATCCCGTAAATGTATCCGGTAACTTCAGTCGTCAAGAATGTGGTAGGATTGCATCATCCTTGGACTTAAGTCCTAAAGTGATAGGGAGTGATTATCTCGTAATAGTATCCGGTGACTTCAGTCCTCGAGAATGTGGTGGGATTGTATCATCTTTGGAATTAAGTCCTAAAGTGATCCGTATACTTTTGTCTTTGTATTGTGGATTGAAAGTTGTTACTTATGATGATGATGATGTTGTTGATCGAAAGATAAAAGTATGATGATGATGTTGCTCAGAGTGTTGATGATGATGTTGTTGCTCAAAGTGTTAATGATGATTATGTTGTTGATCAAAAGGTAAAAGTATTGGTGACGATGATGTTGTTGATTGAAGAAATATTGATGATGATGTTGTCGATCAAATGATCCAATTGTTGTTGCTGCTGAAATTGAAGATAAAGACTATATGTTGAAGATCATAAAAAAAGATTCTAATGATTTATAGATGTATCACCCTGATGATGTTGAAGATGCTCTCTCTCTCCTTCTCCTACTGTTGTTGTTGATGTTATTGTAGAATACCCTTCTCGTTAAGGGGGAGTGTTGACTTATTGTAACTTCGAAGTGTATTTACTTATTGTACCCCGATGTTCCTATCGAGAGAATCATTTGTATTTCATTATACCCCAATGTTCCTATCGGGATAATAATTAAGAGTCATGAGGTAAGCCCTCCGTTGTGGAATCTATCTTAGCATGTGGAATCTTAATAGGAAGTATCCATATGTTTATGAAACTAGTGCTGGGAAATTCACCTAAACGGTTACAACATTCTATGTGAGAAAAATTTGTATAGTTTAAATGTGAGAAAAAATTGTATAATTTATAACCCATAATATTCTTCATCGGATCCTTCATTTTATTCCAGTCATGATTGTCCTCTAACAAGTAGGGAAAATATTGAAATAGTGTGCAGTTATCTTCTACAGGTGACATAATATTATTCATCGGATCCTTCATTTTATTCCAGTCATGGTTTTCTGCTAACAAGTAGGGAAAATATTGAAATAGTCTGCAGTTATCTTCGACATGTGACATGCACAATGAAGTTGATGTGGAATTTTTAGGAAATGGTTCTAGTCATCCCTACATTTTGCATACAAACATCTATACACAAGGTTTAGGTAAAAGGGAGCAACAATTCTATTTATGGTTCGATCCCACGGCAGACTTCCACAATTACTCAATTCTTTGGAACTCAAAGCAAATATTATAAGCTTTTTGTTTCATGAATGTCATTTAATTGAATGTATTCATATTTTAAAATTTAAGATTTAATATCAATATTTTTTTAAATACAGTAAAGATGAGAAAAATGTATTATTCAAATTGATTTTTTGACAAATAACTAAGTAAACTAAAACAAACAAGTAACTAATAACTTATTATTAACACTTATGACTTATAGCAAGCTAATCGCAAATCGGGAAACAAGCATTCAATCAAAAAACAGGTGGGATCTCGGGTTTCCGATATGGAAAAGAAAAAGTCGGAAATCGGACAAATGAACATTATTAAAATAAAAAACGATATTCCCAATATCTGGGATCCAAAATATCGGATATCGGAGAAATGAATCAACATTATAAATCAACATTATTGACACCCGAAATATTCAAACAAGCACAAAATAACTTCTGGCAAATCTCTGTTGTCACTACAATTTGGAAATTACTGGGTTAGGTTCGAGTTGCTTCCTAATCTAGGGCTTATATTTTGACAGCCAAAGTATTCAAAAAAGCATGAAATAAATTCTAGCAAATATCTGTTGTCATTGCAATTTGGAATTTACTGGCAAATCTCTGTTGTCACTGCAAAGTATTCTGAAATCTAATTTTTTTATTAAATTTAATAAAAATTATACCTAAAATATAAATTAATTTAAAGATTCCATTTTATTTTAGTATATATTGTGCAAATATAATATATGAGGGAATTAAATGCATTTGCATATGTTATACACAAAAGTCTGAATTTGTCCCTTCCAAACCGAAGCATTGTCAACTGAAGCTTTGAATTGTTGTTGAGTGGAGAGAAAGCTAATCGCAAATTGGGAAAAAGTGGATAAATTGGAGCTCAAGGGTTATTTGGGATGGTTGAGTATTATTCTTGAGAGACACAAATGTTATTCATATAATCTCACCAACCCTTCAATTTAATTTAATTTTATTATATTTAGTCGTTTGATCGACGTTGATAATGGGTACATTGGGAATGTTGGAGAATCCTCTTATTATACTGAATTTTATATTTATTTTTTTCTAAAATTGCGGTTCATATGTGGATTCATGGTGTATTTATGGTTTTGGTGCTCCAATTTGAGCATAGAACTGGCTTTTCAATGTTTTTTTATGACATGGGATTGGAATATGGGAGGTTTAGTAGTGGTAAGAGAGTGTTTCTTAATATTTTTATTAAAAAAATATTATATTTTATTTTGGGGATTTAATTGATAACTATAATTTAATTTAATTTTTTTGTATCAAAGTATTAAGTCAAGTTTACATGATTATTGTTTTCTTAAAATCGACAAAAGCTCAAATCAAAAAATTAGATACTATTAAAATTGAGTACCCATTCAAAATGGATCTATCTTATTTTTCTGCCTTTAAACCAATTTTACATCTATCAATATTTTCCAGTGTGTCATAAAAGCCTGTAAAATTAAATGAACAATAAATAAATAAATACAGAACCGTAAACACACAGATACCTTTCACTACAAGCTGAAATCATCGGTTAACAGCAATCATAAAACAGATTTATATAAAATCATATGGTACAACCATACAATATCAATTATTTCTACCAATATAGATCTAATCCATGCCTTTAGCAACATTTTTCGCACAACCAACAACATCTTTCTCACAACCAACAGCAGCAAAGAGACGCAAGACTGCAAAAACATAAAAAAAAACAAATCAATAACAAATATTCATACCAAATATAGTTAGTGAATAATGAAAAATTGGATTTGAATACATACCAGCCCTCCAGGAATCCTTTCTCTTCTCTCTGCTGAGTTTTTACAAGTCCTTCTGATTCAGCATGGGATACCCTGATAACAACAACACGTTATCTTGGAATTCCGAAGTCAACGACGCATGCTTGGAATGTCGAGTCTAGCAACACGTTATTGCATGATATGTCACAGTGGACGACAAGCGAATTGCAGTTGTGATGGAGGTAAGCCAACGCATGAGCTATCCCTGCTACAATATCCCACTGATCCCGCCACTGCAGATTCTTGGCTTTCTCATATTGCAGAATTTTCCCCAAACTCCCATTCTCCATATACACGTACACCAGAAGCTTCAATTCACTCTGACAACAATATTCGTACAACTTCACAATGTTCCGACGTCGAATCCCCGCCAGGGTTTTTATTTTTGAAATGAAGCTCGTCTGATTTACACTGACACCGTCGGTGGTTGGATAGAGATTTTTTACAGTCACAATTTAGCTACTCGCAAATCGAGAAATAATCATCTAGTCAAGAATCATATGGGATCTCTGGTTTCTAATATGGAAAAGAAAAAGTCAAAAATCAGATAAATGAACGTTATTAAATTAAAAAATGATATTCCCAATATCTGGGATCTGAAACATCAGAAATCAGAGAAATGAATCAACATTATAAATAAATAAAAATGATGTTTCCTATTTCTGATATCCAAAATATCGGGAATCGGAAATCGGGAAGCCATCAAATTATTTCAGCAAAAACCTAAGTCTTCGGTTTCTGATATCTGAAATATCGAAAATAAAAAATAGCAGATACCCCAAATAACCTTAACAAAAACTCAAATTTTTGGTTTTCGATATCCAAAAATCGAAAATCGAAAATATGAAATCGGCAATCTTTAAGGCAGACAAAATGTTGTGTTGAGTATAGACTCAGACAAAATGGATGAAGTAGAGCTTCACAGTGCAGTAGAGAATTCTGCTAAGCATCTGGATACATTCGAAGCCCAGTTGATGGAGTATACAAGTTATGTCGACACAACTACAATACCTGGTCAGTACGTGTTATATTGGGAACTTCACTTCAACACCAAAGAAATTGTAGTTGCGGTTCCTTGTTTAGTTTTTGAAGATTGTTGTCTCACTGTAGAAGAATCCCTAGATTGTATTTATCGCCAAGGAAGAGCGGCTGGTAATTCCATTGTCCCTCTACAAATTAGGGTAGTAAAATAGGGAACGTTCGAGCAGTTGATGGATTATGCTCTCAGTAGAGGGGCATCCATGAGTCAATACAAAGCTCTCAGATGCATTAAATTTTCTCTCATTGTTGATATTCTAAACTCCACGGTCGTGCATTTCTACTTCAGTTGGAAGCCCCCACAATCGGCTCCAGCATGCAGAAATTGGGCATAACATCATATTAATTATGTGATTAGAAAAATGTTCACAGCTTGAACTTACATATGTAACTACTGAGGTTAGTTATGATATAATGAAGAAATGGATTGTGTTGTTTCTGTAGATTATATAACTGTAGCCTGTATCTCAATTTTCAAATAAATATAAATACAATCTCATTCATCTTGTCCAGAATTTTTAGCATTTTCATACTCATTTTTTATTATTCAAATTAAGAAAAACTAACAAATACAATACGATTTTGTTAACAATCGTGCTTATTTTATTTGTATTATACCTTTATAAACACAAACCTTCTTAGATAAAGATACAATTAATAAATTAGTTTCAAATTCTGCAAACATAACACACTCATTAGGATACATATCATCAATAGCTGGATAATATCATCAATAGTTGTAGATCCAAAACAAGACATCTTACGTCATCGACCAAACCTACCTGAAAATTCTAGAATAGAAACAGGCTTAAACAACAAGCCAACACAAACCATTCAAGTCAAACATAATATAAGAGAATTGAATAGCTACAGGCAAACATAAAAGCAGGAAGATAACACAAAACATTTACAACTATGATTTGTAAAACCCATATTTTGGCACATGAATTGTGTCAATTGTTCCATCGGAGCCCCTTGGAGGCCAATCGAAGATATGAGCATCAACAAACACTTTTTTAGAGATGGGAACATGGTGGATAAGGAGTAGTGTTCTCGACAGCATTACTGATTTCTGCTTGAAATCTTTGCATGGAAGAAGGGGACAAGCAAATAGGAAATGCTATTCCCTCCACGCCCCTTGTATTGTGAAGCGGGATGAAGAAGCTGATCAGGTGGAGCACTACTCCCACCCCGTCTTTTGGAGCCCCTATGTAGGGTGCTTTTCCGCACCTGAAAATCCACATCTCTAAACCCGATTTTGGTAATGTCCAAAACAAAAAAGGAGCCCACCACTGTGAAGTGAGGCCACTCTTTTAGGTCCATCAATTCTACCGTTGATAGGCAGCTTTTGTTATATTTTGACAATCGAAGTATTCAAACAAGCACAAAATAACTTCTGGCGATTCTCTGTTGTCACTGCAATTTGGAAATTACTGGGTTAGGTTCGAGTTGCTTCCTAATCTAGGGCTTATATTTTGACTGCTGAAGTATTCAAACAAACACAAATAACTTCTAGAAAATCTTTGTTGTCGCTGCAATTTGGAAATTACTAGAAATTCTTTGTTGTCGCTGAAAAGTATTTGAAATCTGATTTTTTTATATTAAATTTAATAAAAAATATACCTAAAATATAAATAAATTTAAAGCTTTCCTACCATCTAAATTAAATAAATTTAAACACTATTCTTTGAAATCTAAATATTTTTACTAAATTCAATAAAAAAATTGTAAAAAAATAAAAAGACAAGTAAAAATCAATGAACGTTTAAACTAATTAAACAACGTTCTGACAGACCATCAAATACCAAGCCTCCTCTGTTTGCACAAAGCATTTGAATAAATTACATTTGAACTAAAATACATTTTTAAATAAATTTCTTAATTTAAATGTAACATGGCAACTACGACTACAATTCCCATCTGTTTATGGAAACTTTTACAATGATATCGATGCAACATGGGGCTATAACAACATCAACATATTCAACAATGGCCAAGATATGCAGCTTTCTCTCCATAATGCTTTCGATATTCTTATTTTATTGATTTTTGTCGTTGCTTTTTTTCTTTAATTGCAATTTCGTAATGGATTTTTCAATGAACACTTTATCCTATCTTTAAAGAAATAATTACAACTTCAAATCACAAATAATTAGATTTTGAATGAACATTTTATCCATTTTTAAATAATTAATTTCAAATCACAAAAAAGATTGTTTTATATTTTGTAATAACATACTAAGAAGAGGGTAATAATTTGGCATTAGTCTCGGCATTTCAATCCACAATGGATTTTTTGTTTGAAAGTGTTGAATTATTGTAACTTCGAAGTGTATTTACTTATTGTACCCCGATGTTCCTATCGGGAGAATCATTTGTATTTCATTATACCCCGATGTTCCTATCGAGAGAATCACTAAGATTCATGAGGTAAACCCTCCGTTGTAAGTCGAGTCATTAGCACCCTCATTAATATAATATTAAGTTGTTTGATTCCTCCTAGATAATTCAGCCCAGACAATTTTTGTGGGGCCGACTTGGTGGAGTGAAATGTCAAGTGAACGGAAGAATATAAATAGAAGTGAGGCGCTCCTCATTTGAACACACAATCACTCGCTTGTGGAGTGCATGAGAGAGAGAGAGAGAGAGTTGTAGCTCCAAGGAGGAGAAGGACCAGTCTGAAGTCTTGTATTTTATCTTGTGATCATCTCTATTGAGGAATCTTTTCTTCCTAGGTTTTTCCCATTAGGGTTTCTCCAGGGTAAATCTATGTTGACCTTGTGACACTGTTTATTTCAGTGATCATTTCTATATGCTTATGTTCTGAAATTGAAATTCAATGCTGATAATCTAGCTTAGCGTATAGAATCTTAACATGGTATCAGAGCTAACCTGAATATGACAGCTTTGACAACGTGAAAAATCCCTCTCTCTCTCCCCGGCAAGAAATTAGGGTTTCAAGAAAAAAATTTATTTTTGAATATCTATT
Organism: Pseudotsuga menziesii; assembly: GCA_001517045.1. Taxonomy (NCBI): domain Eukaryota; kingdom Viridiplantae; phylum Streptophyta; class Pinopsida; order Pinales; family Pinaceae; genus Pseudotsuga; species Pseudotsuga menziesii. The sequence goes on along the minus strand of LPNX010659042.1, from coordinate 171,926 downwards.
TGCATGGAAAGTTGCGCCCTCCTAGAGCGCATCTACTGATCCTAAGATTGATATTTTTGAGTGGGTGGATCTCCGGAAAATTCAAACCCTAGTTTGATACTAGACCAGAAAACTACAGAAATCCAGTGAACCACAAAAATGCACTACAGAATCTCGCAAGTCATATTTGAAAGGTAAAGACTTGAGATCTCCGAAAACCAAGCATACCATTCAACTTGCCTAAGTCAAGTGCATCTCCTGGTAAGATCAGTTTCTCATTTTCCATATTTTGAATTTTTTGTGATTTGCTGTCAAGATGGCCCCAAGCACCAAGATTGAGGACAAACTAGAAGGCATAGATAATTACAGAGCATGGAAATACATAATGGGCCTCATTCTCAAGGAGAATTATCTTGACAAATATATCAAGGATGAAGTTGCAGAACCTGAAGAGGTTGAAGCCAAGGAGAAGCATAAGAAGGATCTGATTAGGGAACAGAGGATTATTATTGATTCTATCAAGGATCACTTGATCCCTCAAGTGTCATCCAAGAAGACTCTGAAAGAAATGTATGATGCCCTAGCATGGATGTATGAAGGAAGAAACATCAACAGAAAGATGAATCTAAGAGCTCAATTGAAGAGCACCAAGATGAGTCATGGAGAATCCATCCAGGACTATTTCACAAGGGTCTCCCAGTTCAAGGAACAACTAGAATCCATTGGAGACAACCTTGATGAAGATGAGTTGGTTATGACTACTCTCAATGGTCTCACTAGACCCTGGGAGTCATACATCCAAATGATGTGTGCTAGAAAGGAAAGCCTGAAGTTTGATATTGTATGGGAAGATTGTGTTAAAGAGGAGGCTAAAGTGGCCAATAGAGAAGCTCTATTGAAGTAATACGATCAATACCTAGTCTCCCATACCAAGAGAAGAAGGAGTCAACCCAACTTCAATAAGGGAAACCACAAGGAGTCTCAACCTCCCAGAAAGTTCCAAAGAAGAAGAGAAATTTTTCCAAAGAAGGACTACTCCAGCTTTCAATGTTTTCATTATGATAAGGTAGGACACATTGCCAGAAATTGTCCTATGAATAGAGGAGAATACAAGAAGAGGAACAATTACAAAAGACATCATGCACATCTAGCTGAATATGAGGATGAAGAAGAAGAAGAAGAAGAAGGACTTCAGAGAAAGCAAGCAAGAGATGAAGATGTCGAAGAGTATGTACTATTCTTGGCACTCTCTGGGTCTGTAACACCTGGAGAAGACACGTGGCTTATTGATAGTGGTGCTTCATAGTACATGATGGGATAAAAGAAAACTCTATCAAAACTTGAAGAAAGGAAATCTCCCCAGAAAGTATCTCTAGGAGATGACTATCAATATCCAATAAAAGGAATTGGTGAAGCAAGCTACAAGCTTGATTCAGGAAATCCCTTGAAGATGAAGGAAGTTTTATTTGTACCAGGTATAAAAAATAATTTAATTTTTATCTCAACTTTAGATAAGAAAGGATACATAGTTGCATTCATATATGGCCAAGTTCTCATGTCGCCCAAAGGAAATAAAATTGAAGATGTAGTTGTCATCAATGAAGAAGAAAGAGGCCTGTATAAACTCAAGGTACATCAGGATACAGCCCTTGTTCATGAGACCACTAACCCTAGTGAACTGTGACATAGAAGGCTTTCCCACATCAATTAAAAATCACTACCTCATGTGAACAAAGTCATGGCAAGATTACCAGACTAGAAGATCAATCATGAAGGCATTTCCAAAGGATGTGAGAAAGGGAAGAATATCAAGAATCCATTTCCGAAGAGTGAAACAAAAACTAAGGGTACGTTGGAATTTATTCATTCAGATGTGTGTGGTCCAATGTCCTCCACATATTTGAGTGGTTTTGAATACTATATTACATTTATTGATGACTATTCAAGAAAGACATGGATATACTTCTTGAAAGCAAAGAACAAAGTGTTTGAAAAATTCAAGGAATTCAAAGCCTTGATAGAGAATCTTTCAGACAAAATAATCATGATAATCCTATCAGACAATGGTGGAGAATATACTTCGAAAGAATTTGAATCCTTTTCTAAATATGTTGGAATCAAGAGCAAACTAAATAATCCTTACAATCCTCAACAAAATGGTGTTACGAAAAGAAAGAACAAAACCATTATGGAGGCATTGGATATATGATCAATATCTTCCAATGCATCTATGGGCAGAAGCAGGAAGAACTGTTATCTATGTATAGAATAGAATATCTCACAGTTCCCTTAGATCACTACAGAATTTCAACCCAAAATATGACACCTTGCATGTCTGAAATCCGACACTTCTCTGTCTCATTTTCGACACATACACCTTTTTTTTGGCGTTGGTGGCGTAACGTCGGTTCTTCGACCGTCAACTAATAAGGGTCGAAGATCCGACAGACCATTGTGTCGCATATTCGACTGTTATTCCTTCCGAAGTGCCAACCAAAATTTCATAAACCTTAGGAACTCCAACGTCCTCTGACCCTTGAAGCGTCGGTCGTCTGACGGACAAAAGTGTCTGAGAAATGGTGGTGTCATCGGTTTTTAATTCAAACAGTGTTGGCAATCTGACGCACTCCGACACTAGAATATTTGGCCTTCCAATGCAGTTAAATAGTTAAACCATCGGTCGTCTGATGGGAGGAAGTGTCGGAGTCATGGCACGACCGTCGGGTGGGTTGACCGAAGTGTCGGAAGAACATCGAAAAAGCGACGTCGGTTGATGGATTTAAAAAAAAATCCAAAGATTTCACTTACGGCCACATGGTTTCATGTACAAAGGTCACGTAATCCCATGCCCACATGTTCAGGTGCTGTTAGTGCCCAGTTTCCTTGTCTATCATAGTTGTTTACATTGCTGATAGTCCCCCAATGAACTTTCCCCATGAGATTGGTTGGTTGGATTCTACAATTTGCCCCATGAGGTTGGATAGTAAGAAATTCTCTTTGTTCATAGCAAGTAAGTCTTTATGTGAAAATTGTATATAAACTAAGGGCCATACACAAAATATTTTTCTGGAGCTCTTAGAAGTAGAAGAAGGACCAAGTTAATCCAAGAGAATCCCAACTTACCCACTTAGAAATGGCCTATGTGAGTTGGCTTTCGAGAGAGTCGGAGAAAGGGTGCTCGCAATCAAGTTTTCCTAGTTGAACACAATGCAGTGCTTCTCTGGGTGAGACTATTAGTTGGAAAGTGGAATGAAGCAATCCCCATACACTGTCTGTGTCCCAGACCTCCATTTTGAGTTGACTAAAGTTCTAAAGGGTGGTATTTTATAACATGATTAAGATGTAATGGGTCAAAAGAATTGTGTTTATCCTTCATATGCATTGTGCTAATTGTATAAGTATCTGCATAAGTTTCTCCCTGTATAAGAAAGAGCTCTCATGCAGAGAGTGCTTTACATCCCCAATCTTAATAAGTGATGATGGAGGACACTGAACCTATAGAGTCGCTAAACAGAGGGGACCAAAGGAAACAGCTAAGATAAAAAAAATAACAAAAATAAACTTGTTGACCAAGAGGCATTCAATACTTTTAGAATAGTCTAGCTTTGCTCAAGGAAGGGATATAGAATAAGATTGAATCCTACAAATACATAACCACTACATATAGCAAAGAGACAAAGAAACAACAAAGTATGTTACCTTAAATCATTATTAATAATGTAAAGTAGATATTTAACTTCACTCTTGCAAATTCCAAACAACCAAGGTAAGCACAAACTGTTCTTGCTAAATGAAGTGGCTAGATAATAGAGGGGTCAAAATTTGTAATGATTGTAAAAAACCTATCCTTGGTTGCAAAACAATGCAGGAATTTTAAGAGGTAGAGAAAAACATCTAAAGGATTCAAGAACACAGTATACATTGGGGCCCGGAGATGTCCACTCTGCGGATCAATACATTCATTGTAATACACTAAATAATAAACTCCTTTTCCAATTAAATATAGAATTGAGCGAAAATCCAGCAACAGTCAGCAAGCATAAGATGCCAGTATATTAGATAAAAAAATTAACATACATCACTCATTTTCATTCCATGGTGCTTAGCCTGTTGTTCGACGAAAGGTCAATCAAAGAAATCTCCATTATACATGACATAAATCCCAGGCTTAAATTCTTGCATGTGATTGAACCACCGCCTAAGAAGCTCTGTCTAGAAAACATAGCAAACTTCCAAGGGATCAATACTTGTTTTCAGAATTATAGTCTTAGGGTAAACAGTAAATGGAAGATATACCTCATTTGGCACATTTGCTACTTTGAAATTTCCTTCAAATTATGGTTTTGGAGTGTACTCCAAGTCTTCAATGCCCCACCCCTACACACTCAGGAAACAAATGAAAAGGAATTGGAAAACTAAAGAAGAGCAACGATGTTCATAACAATCAATGCAACATCAATCTGCAAACAATAAAAATCCCAAAACATAGCTAAAAGAAATCCCAAAACAAAGGATAGGCTGACCAATGGGCATAAAACAATGCCAAGTGTTTTTACCTCTCGATTTTTAATAAGATAGACTTGCCCATCCACCATGTGTGAAATCATCATTATCATGTCATATTCGGGATCAGGGAACTTGAAAGGAAGCTTGGTTGTCTCTATATCAAAAGCACACACACGAACTTCCGCTCGTTGAAGAATATTTGTCCTATTTTCCAAGGTAACCTTTGAAGAGTCCACTTTAACAGTGTACCATTGTCCACATCTTGCATCTGCAGGATTGCAAAATCCATAAACAAGTAAAGAATGAATGTTAGTTTTTCGGTATATAAAAACTCTTGCTACAAAGGCTGTTGAATGTGGACTTATGATGTAGAGACAAGCCATTCTTTGTTCAAAAGAATCTTGAAAACATTGAATGTGGACTTATGATGTAAAAACAAGCCATTATTTGTTCAAAATCATCTTGAAAACATAAAATGAAGACATGAGTGTGTTGCAAAAATAAATGCATCCTACTACAATTGACCAAGTATTCAAACAATCTATCCCCGAAGCTATCATGCCCAACCATTTATATAAAAATGTTATATAACGTCTATCATTTAATAATTCAATTCAAGTAACTGAGTTCTTTAAAATCCTCAAGCAACATTAAATGACACTCAATTGCTTAATCTAATCAAGGAATTTAAAATATAATGATCTAACATAAATTATGTAAGCAAAAATCTATAATTAGTAAGAATATATCACCTGATAAAACATGGATAACCAAAAATACTATGTATATAAGGCCATCGATCTAATCAAAACTCCATTTCTTGCCTCTTAACTATGGAAATGTTTCTCAATGCTATATGTAACAAGTTCCAATGGAGGAGTCAAATAACAATAGTGAAAATTACACAGTAAAAATATAGAAATAGATGTTTTTTAATGTATTCTTCCTTACCATTCATTGAGCTCCTCTCTGTTTCAAGAATAATTTAATATTCTCTACTAAATAGGACCAACCACATGAAGGTGGAAGATCTTATGGCCCCTCCCACCCCTCACATCACTCTCAACTCCCCAAACCCAATGCCTATACTTGCAAATAACAATTTATTTCACTATTTCACAATGCAAATAACAATGCATCTACAATGCAAATTATTTCACTCAATAGTTGAAAAATGCTTTCATTAAATCAATCTTTATAACATTCATTAAACCATTCAATCATTCAACAGCTGAAAAAACCATTCATTAACTCATTCATTAAAACATTGATTTAGTCAATGGCAAAAAAAAAATATCAGTAAACAATTCAGTAAAGCATTCATTCATAAAACAGAGAAAAAAGCATTAATTTTTTTTTTTATAAATAAGAATTACTGAAAATTTGTTTAGTCACTTCCTTTTTACTTTTCTTCTCTTTAAATATTTAGTTAGAGTCACATCTTCGGGAATCTGATCATCGATATCCCTCCTAGTCTGCTCAGAAGGTTGAACTTCAAGCGAGGGGGGATGAATTTCTGCAATAATGTCAAAATATTTCATTAATATATTTATATTTCGATAAATACGAGTAATTCATTAAAAAAACATTACGAATGTGTGTTTTCACCTGCCATGCGCACATCAACATGTTCAAAATTATCTCGTACTGGCCCAACCTGTTCCGTGTTATGATCTGTAGCTAGAAGCATGATCTTCGTTTGGTTGGTCATGTACTTCATCCTCGACATGAACGGGATCGTTACTTTCCTGCACAAAAAGAAATAAATAATTTATGTTAGTTTATTTATAAGGAACAAATTGCATGAGCATTAATAAATTATCATTAAACTATACAGTTTTCACATACCTGGGCACCAGATGGATCAGTAGATGATCATGTAGTATTCACAGACAAGCTTCTCCGGCGTTCAACAACGGCGTCAAAGCCATGTTCGAAGCCAAGCTTCATGTAATCCGCATTGGGAAATTCTTTGAACCGGTCGACCTTCATATTTGCATGATGTCATTAATTTTAAATCCTTTTGTCAGAACAAAACAAAAATAATAATCTATATGATATTTGGATGCGGATTCGGGTTTTGCGATACTTACATATCGGGCCGCCAAGTTGGAGTAACCACCAGGCCCAAGCTTGTGTTGGCCAATTTTTTCGATTCTTGCCTTTGTGGCCTTAGATGTGTCCGAGAGCCTAATTAATTTTTTAAATACACTATTCTATGTACCAAAATTGATATAAAAACTAGTAATAATAAGGCGTACCACTACATTTTGGAATGAATTGCATACCTCCCTGTTCCACCTGGTGGTATCTTTCCTGATTTTCTCAGGCCCTTCTCTTTTCCATCTTCCACCAGGGCTTTCCACTCCATAGATGGAATCATTGGAGGGCGCTCATACCTAGGGTTCTTTTCTAGGTGAACCCTATATTGGTCTCGGACAATCTTTAGATGTTTTCCAGCCTTCTGTAGTACCTTCGATGTATCAAAGGTATCTTTTTCGAACAGACTAACCAAGCGATTAGTTAGATCATCCTTTAAAGCTTTTGGCTGCTTATTCCACATTGTGTGGATGGTGGGCCCGAAGATCTCCAAGGCCAAATCATATAGATGTTTATAAAATATATCATTTCCTGCAAAACATTATTGCCATCATTAGTGAACATTAAAAAATATTATCGGTATATTAGACACAAATTATAAAAAATAAATTGAATAATCTATAATGACCTGGAATCCTCTCTATCTTTATTGGAACCAGTTCTTCATTCACCAAAAATGTACACTTTATTGAACCAGTGCTAGTCACACGAGAAGATCCAGGAAGTGCTTCCACATCTCTATCTAGCCCTGCATCCACCCCTTCTTCTACAGCATCTGTTGTGGATGGGGCACCATCGGCTTCACCCTCCGCTGCCCTCGGCGGTGTCACAGAACGTGTTTCCGATTGTTCAGTGGACAATATGGAAGCAGTATGTGGTGTACATGGAGTGGTTTGGTCATTGGGACCAACATTTACTTGACCACCACTGATAATCTCCAGAGCACGATGTAAATTAAACCCATTGTAGTATAATCTCAACAGCATATAAAATCAAATATTATAAAGTTTTTATAAATGAATTTTCATTTTTATTCGATAACTTACGTCCAGTTGTTTATGTTGCTGTAACAACAATTGAAGCCTTTGTTTGAGCCCTTCTGTTAGTGGAACTGCCAATGTCATACGAACCAGTTCCTCATTTTGTTTTTTCCTTGTCCTTTGTAGCACCCTCAACAAGTATGCACACTCTCTAATTTCACTATCTCTCATCAACCAAGAGACCTCATTTTGTAAAGAGTTTTGAGACGCCATTTCATAAATGGAATCCCTTGTCTGCAATTGAAATATATAAAAAAATTGCTTAGTCTTTGAAAATATAGTTTGCACAAATAATTATATTAGGGATTACATCTAGGAGTACCTGACGCCTAGTCGAGGGTGTGGTCTGATCAATAGATGGGGAGTTTCCCCGGTCAATCTGCAAAAAAGGTAGACAACATTACCATCATGAACGCAACCATAAAAATGAAAGAATACATAAAAAAAAATAAACATAATGCGTCACGATAGACATGTTTATGATTTTAAAGTATTTGAAATGGAGAATTACATTCATGTTTGGCTGTTGCCCTGATGTTGTAGTCGACTGATCAATAGCCAGTTGGCTTCCCTGATCAACACTCTGCATGGAAAATCGATAATTTTATTAAAACGAACCTAATATACTAATGGAAATACATAACAACGTATCTGTATGTCCATCCTAAAATTTAATATTACATGAATATCGATGTATACATGCTGCCTTGACTCGGGTTGACAAACATCTACGGAGATGGAGGTGCCCCTAAGAGAACCCTGCATCAAAAACATACTAAAAGTTACATAAGGAAACATGATTTATTAAGTAGATTATTTCAATTATATGCTATCAAAAATTCCTATAAACGTTAAAATAATTAATAAAAGGACTTATAAATTGTTTGTTGTACCACAACCATACTAACATTGTTTGTATCTACACGGTTCAAATTGTAATCAATAAGCAGTTCTTCGCCAACAGCTATTGATTTAATTGCTCATACAAAGACACGGTTTCCTTCACGCGACTCGAATATGCAGTTGGGTTGCTTTACTGTAGACCCTAGTTGTGTACTTTTTATAAACCCTGTAATATTACCGGTTGTTTTTGGCCTTCCGTCCATGTACATCATTGCTCCTTTATTTTGAGCTTTGTCTTTCAGTTGTATATAATTCACTGACAACCCATATCTACGCATACTTCGTGTATATTGGACCAGGCGCATCCAATCACTGTAGTTGTAACAAGGCCCAACATACTCCATCAATTCTATACATCTACCGTATCCAACCTTTATGCCGTCCATGCAAAACAAGCCCAATCCATGCAATGAGGACGGTGCAATTCTATATATCCTCTCATCCACACAAAAATCAATGTTTACTTTAGGAAGATCGCTAGGCACCCATTGTTTCACTAGGTGTTGGTACCTTAATGGCACGTCGATGTCTCCCACTATCTCATCATCATAAGAACATGACCCCCCTCCTTGGAGAAAAAAATCCATGCCTTTGTCGAATTTTTTTCTAATCTTCTGACATCTAGTTGATCTAGCCCATGTAGACCTACTGGATGTCTCACTTTCCTCTAGCCTTCCCAAAATCCCTTCACTAGAGGAAGACAAGTCTGACAAATACCTGTTTGGTTCTACCTGCACCATGGCCAAAAAAAAAATTGGCATAAGCATAGCGAAATACCAACAAAAAAACGTGGAAAGACTTATAAGAAAAAAAAATTGGAAAGACTTGTAAGCCAATAACTTGTTAAAGAAAAAGCTTGTCAAGAATGAGTTTGGTTAATAGGTGTGGGAATTTGGTAGCCCTAAAAATTCTAATGTATGCCCCTCTTTTGGTTACATACAAGTCTCCATTCTAACTTATTGCTTGCATTGCCTTTTGCTAACATGAATTGGGTAGTCTTCATAAGCTTCAAATGTATGCTTATGGAAATTGTACTTTAGCCTTTCAACGTTTTCAAGCTTGAGATGATATGATATGCATATGCATCACATATAACACTGCAATTTATGCCAATATATGTCTATACAAAACCTGGAGGTTCTCCTTTAATGGACTGTCTACTTCAAAGAACATATCTCCTTTAAGTGGTTTTTAGTTTTCCCATGAATGATTTTGTGATGTTGTAGATGATTTTAGTTTAAGAGTGGATGTTTTAACCTCTGTGCTACTCTAAAGCGCATAAGCCAGCACTTCAGAGGCATATTTCCCAGTGGTGGTGAAGAGACATTTCCAGATCTGGCTACTTGGCACGTTAAATACATTTATATTAGTCTGTAATATTTGCTAACTTATTCCTTTTAGCTTGTCTTGATGACGCTTGTTTTCCCATATTAATTTTCAACCCTAAGGCAACACTAACTTGTTTTCCCATACTAATTTTCAACCCTAAGGCAATCCCATAGTAGAAAGAACCAAAAACGACTATTCTGCACAAATCAAAAGGCTCTTAAATTAACTATATCATGCCTTCCTCAATGATTTGATGAAACCATGGGGATGGAAAAAGGGCAAGGAAACATCAAACATCACTCACACTAGGGAATAATTCTAAAGCTAATGTACAAAGCACCTTATGTCTCCTACCCCATCCCTTTGATGTCTGCATCTTGATGCTCTCACCTTGCACCAAGCGAATATAGANAAAATGGCCTGAGGCCAAGGTTAATGCTTCTTTGGATAAGCTATCAGCCTTAGTATTGTGTTCTCTGAATATGTGAACTTCTTTTAGCTGGATGAAGTAAGGTTCCATATCACAGATACGTTGACACCAACCATCAAGTGCAAGTAAAGTTAGTTATGATCTTCTATTGAAGCAATTAATGATGGCTATGGAGTCACCATGAATGTGCAGAGTGGGAAGGACCATGGATTTAGCACAATAAAGGAGAGTCCATAAAGCAAGTAATTCAAATCTGGTGTTTGTACTCAGACCAACACCCAATTTGAAGCAAAAATAGTGGTCCTGGGTGATCAAAAGATGAACACCTATACCTCCAATTTGATTGGCTGAAGCCCCATCAAAGAAGATGTAGGTACAATTATCGAAATAGTTTATTTAGTCAAACTTGGAGGTTGGTTGGAGTGGAATAATGAGTACGGGCCTCCTCCTAAGGCCGGTTTTAATGGTCATGCTGTGAACACACCTAGCAGCTCTTCATCTGGCGGAGAAACCGGAACCCTACTCTCGGTTCCAGCTGTCTAATTTTCCAGCGTGTTCTGCACTGTGTCCGGGGACGGTATACTGATAATTTACGGTGAGGAGAAGATGTTGAGCTCTTGCTGCCACAGGTTAACAGAGTTGTATGCCATGTCTACCGGACCTACTCCCAAATTCACAAAAACCTCTAAATTGAACTGAACTGTCCAAAACGAAACGAGTCGCGACAATGTCCAAATACACTTGTCATTTTTTATTATATATTATTATATATTATATGTATTTTATTATTATTTTATATTATATGTATTTTATTTTTATTATATGTTATTTTATATTATATAAATTGCCATAATAGTATTAGGATATTTTTATTATATTTTTATTAAGCATTAGTTTTGAACTAATGCAATGATTAGTTTCAAACTAATCATTGCTGCTACTGTTACTCACTAGCAGTTTTAAACTAATTTATGTTGTTGTTGCTACTCGCTGAAAATGTTGTTATTACTTGCTAAAACTAGTGTTGTTACTTGTTGATATTGTTGTTGTTACTTGTTGAAACTATTGTTGTTACTCATCAAGAGTCTTGAAATTGTTTATTTTATTGTTGTTACATGGCTGTAATTGTTATTGCTACGAGCGCTAGTAGTTTCTTGACTAACACATTTCATAATTAGAGTTAAACTTATTATTCATGTAAAAAAAATTTAATAGATATGTATTATGCAATTAGTATTTTTCTAAGTAAATTATGGATCTCATTAGAGGGTCATACTTCCACTACTTCCACTAAGTTTCAGTTGATAAATTATGATGATTTTCTAAAGGAGAACACAAGGGATCAAATTTAACTCATGGGATACCCAAAGCTTGGTTGTCAGAGAAATATGAGAAACTTTTATTTGCCATAAGGAATTCTTTTACATGTGAGAGAATATTTGACACAGTATCAATTTCACTTCAAATTGTAGTTACATTTCATTGGAAAAACATTTTTAGACATCCCTTTTGATTTGTACAGAAGTCTAGGAAAGATGGCACATAGGTGCAGCCGAAAAAATATGAAGAAAGAGTTACAAATGTTGAAAGATGAGGTCAGTGTAGGTAATGTAAAACTTCTTGCTGAGGCAAGAGATAAATTTGGTGAAATTAGACCATAACATGCTTAAATTTTAGTATTAGAGCCTTGGAAAAGGTTTGAAAGCATCCAGACAAGTTTTTGCACAAAAAATGCAGTTTTCATAACTGTTGCAGTGCCAACAAGGTAAAAACAACGAAAATTATACAAAAGTTCTGAAGGTGAAACTTTTGTAGGGCCTGCACTGTAAAACAGGGGAAAATGCTACAAAAATTCTGGAAATGCAGTTTTGCAACACTTTGAAAGGAAACGCATAACGTATGTTATTTTG
>LPNX010659042.1:116269-159562 GCA_001517045.1 Pseudotsuga menziesii | reverse complement strand
AAAACTAAGGACTTATTCCTAAATCATATCTTTTGTGAGATATAGTTCATGTGGACAGAGTTCTTGAACTCTGTCCTCATGGACAGTTTTTGTTTGACGATGGTATTAACAGGACTTTGGGCCCTGAACTAGTGTGTTTTTCAAGGTCCTAGCTTTGAGAGGATATGTTCCCTATGGTATATTTTTTATTAATCCAAGGTCGTTCCCTAGATATGGTACCGCTCTCTGTCTTAAGACCTGCTCTTTATTGGCACCGCTAGAACGGGTACCCTGTGGTGGGGCGGGTGATTGGCACCCCCTTATTACTTTATTTATTACTTTCCTTTCCTGCCTTATGACTTGCTTGAGCTGTAAACATGAAATTCAACCCCTACCCCTTATTTCTCTTTCCTTCTAAAAGATTAAGGGCTTATATTCCCTGTAGTATCTGACCTTACCAGTTGAATATGAGGATGAACTGGTCTGGTGAATTAATACCTCCTTGTGAAGTAAGACCTCCTCATTGTGGAAGTCTTTATTCCCTTATTATTCCCATAAGATAGTCTGACCTTCCTTACCTTAAGAGGGGTTTTACTAATTGTAGTCAGGGGCCCCAATTTCCTAGTTCTATTTTAATCGTTCGATAGGTCCAGATAATCAGTCTCTTCGAAGTACTTCTTTGATCAATCCTGTCTGTGTAAAACTAGAGAAATTGCGTAATTACATCTATAGATGGGAGCAGTATAAACGCTAACCAAAACGCCCCCAACCCGTCAGAATCTGGCAAATCAATTTTGGTCTAAATCGAAATTTAAAGTGGTTAAATCACAATTCCAGCGATTTGGGTCGTTTTAAAATCATGGATTTACTCAGATACAATCACATACAATTGCAAAAATTGTAAAATTGTGAAAATAACCTTTCTCCAACAGAAATCTAACCGTGTTTTATCAAAAATACGCCTGGGAAAACGGGGCGTTTTAGTTGTCTTTTATCCTACGCACTATAGATGCACTACAAAATGAATGATCACTATAATAGTGAGTCATAGATACAAGAGGGGGTGAGGCATGAATCCCTATTCTAAGTTCATGACCCGAACAGCGAGTTTCTCAATTGTAAGGTAAGAAGGTTTGTTATAAACAGTGAGTTCATAACCCACTAAATGAGGAAGGGTCTGTCTGCATTCAAGCTTGTCCCACAAAGGAGCAAACATCACAGTGCGCACAAAAAACCCTTGTCACCCAAAAACCCTTATCACAGGATGCCCAAAAACCATTGTCACAGCATTCCCAAAATAAGGAGGTCATGATGCTTACCCGTTGAGCCATGAGCTCCAAATCCAAAACTGGAACTCCAAAATGTGAACCGTGTGCTCCAAATTTGTACCATCAGCTCCAATTCTCAAGCGTGGGATACAATTATCAACTGTGAGCTCCAATTCTCAACCCTGACCTCCAATTATCAATCGTGAGCTCCAATGTTGAACCCTGTGCTCCAACGGACCTACTCCCAAATTCACAAGAACCTCCAAATTGAACTGAAGTGTCCAAAACGAGTCATGGCAATGTCCAAATACACTTGTGATTTGTTATTATATATTATATGTTTTTTATTTTTATTATTTTTATCATATATTATATATTTTTTATTTTTATTTTTATTATATGTTTATTTTTATTATGGTGTTTTTTTATTTTTATTATATATTATATGTTTTTTATTTTTATTATGATGATTATGATTATGATGTTCATGTCGATGATGACAATGATGACAATGTTGATGATGATGATGATGATGATGATGATGATGATGTTGTTGATGATGATGATGATGTTGATGACGACGATGACAATGATGTTATTATATAGTAATATTTTTGATAAATACGAGTATATTTTGATGAAGATGATGATGGTGGTGATGATGATGATGATGATGACGATGATGGTGATGAAGTTGATGATGCTGATGGTGATGATTATGATGTTGAGGCCAACAATGATGGTGATGATGATGGTGACTATGATGGTGATGATGATGATGATGATGATGATGGCGATGATGGTGATGAAGTTGATGATGATGATGTTGATTATTATTGTGATGATTATGATGTTGAGGCCGACGATGACAATGATGATGTCGATGATGAAAATGATGATGATGCTAATGATGACGATGATTATGATGATGATGAAGACGATGAAAATTATGATGATGATGACAATGATGATGTCGACAATGACAATGATGATGATGATGATGATGACGATGATTATGATGCTGATGAAGATGATAATGATGAAGATGATGATGATGAAGACGATGATGATGATGACGATGATGATGATGACGGTGATGATGAAGATGATGCACCATCTGTATCATCATCTGTGTCAACATTGTAAGGATTGGCCATATCATCATCATCATCATCATCATCAGTTACGCTCATCATGTCATCGTTGGAATAATATTCAACGGCATTGTCTGCTACATCATCTGATTCAACTATTCCTTGGACATCTTCTGTTGGATCATCATCGTCAGCTAACTCAAGTTTATCATGCTCTTCGTCATCATATTCTTCTTCCAGAGAACCCTCTTCATTACCATCATCTAGGTTATACTTTACCGGCCTTCCCCTTGGATCGTGTCTCACAACAAACGACTATCCTGCTTTACCTGGAACCTCTGAGTAAAATACTTGTTCACATTGGCTTGCAAGAACATAGGGCTCTGTTCTTGGCCCAAAAAACCTTGTGTTTACCATGGTAAATCCATTATCATGTTCAATAATAGTTCTATCAGGACCACGTTGATTCAATCGTAACCTGTACCATTTGACAACGAATAGAACTACCTTAAAGGATTTAAAGTCAGACTGTATAATATCTTCCAAATATCCATAGTATCAATTTCCTAAGACTTATGGATGTCTGTCAGTTCTAGATGAAACATTGGTAACCTCAAAGATAGCCAAAACCCCAAAATCTGATGTTTTCTTTGTTTCATCTAGTTTTTTGATCCGATATCTACCTCCATTGCAGACCATAGCCTTATGGTGTTTTACCTGCAATAAGAACTACACAAAAAAATTACACAACCAATTAGTCCTTATGCAACAATACATGGAAAAAAGAACATGTACGTCAATAAGTAATTTTCAAAATAAAAGATTTAGAGGGATATTTGATTAATTATATACTTGCCATTTCATCTTTTACACCATATGCCAAATCGATTTCCCTTTCTGTTAGATTGTTATCTCTGTTGCGTTGTGCTTCTTTTACCAATCAAGCCACACCTTCCCATGATATTCCATGACCCAATTGTGCGCATCGTTCAATCCATACCTTCATCCAGTCAAGATTGTTTTTGATGTATAAATGAATTGCATCCCATTCTCGACCAATTGTTTAATGACAATTACCGTTAAAATCAAAGAAAGGTGTAAATATCCTGAACAAAGACGTATATGCTCTTAATTGAAGCAATTATGACTAGAAAATACAATTAGAATATGAAGGATATAATAAAAATCCACTAGCTAATAATTACCTTTCAGCTTCCTCAATATACCTTTCCCCTTCAGTTTCTCCCCTTCAAATTTGTTATTGGAGTTCGGATCACAAATGCGACGTAAATTGATCTTTGATGCTAAAATAGGAAGATATTCACTAACATACAACATGTTTTGGTATATCGTATATCCTTTCATCATAGAACCCTCCAGATGTGCTATTTGTCTCACCAAACCCTTCATAAATATCAAGTGCCTCTCAACCATCCACATGGACCTTGAGTGCATAGGTCCACACAACTCAATCTCCTCAACTTGGTGTATGAGGTAGTGTTCCTATGCATTGAAAAATGCCGATGGTAGATGCTTCTGCATTTCACACATGAGATGAGTAATTTCTCTCCTCCAATACTATATATATTCTTTATGGATTTCTTTAGATGTCAACCATCTACAAGTGATGCAAACCAATAACAATATTTAACAAAAACAAACATTAAATTACAATATATACAAGTAATCGCTAGTTACCTCATGTATTTACCAAGATTCTATATAACTTGTTTGACATTGTTCTCGAATTTGTCCAAGAGAGAGAGAGGTAGAACATACTATATCAATATACAAACCACACCATTTATTTAAAAAAGAGTATACAAACAAGAAAAAATTATATGGACATAACAATAATAATTACCTTGATGAAGACATGCCAATCATGTGTTTTGACCCCCGCAAAATCACCTTTTTTAGTTATGATATTCTTCAAGTTTGCACAAAAACCAATGGGAAATTTAATTTTCCGCATTACTTCTTTGACAACATTGCTTTGTTGCTCCGTAAACATCAATGGAATTGAGTTTATATTAACTTGTTGTCCGTTGGTATGAAATTGGATGACGTCTTTCATTGCATGGTTGCTTTCTTGAATGTCTTTGCACACTTTTACAACTTTATCTTTCTCCCTCCTTAGCTCTAGTAGTCACCATAAGGTTTCAGTAACATTCTTTCCAATATGCATTGTATCAAACAAATGAGCAATTTGTAGGTGCTCATAGTAGGGCAACCTACTGAATTGAATAGGATAACTTTTCATTCCTCATGGAATACCATTAATGCCTTCATGATCACGATGGACATCATGAATATTAGTTTATAATTAATAAATTACATCATAAATCAAATATGGCCACTACAACAAACAACTCACAATAAAAATTAAAATACATAAAAATTCATATACGATGATCCATACGTACCATGATGGCAATTTCTATTGTATTGCATCTTCCAAAGGTGATGTGTCATTCTCTGTGGTTTTAATGCAGTCTCCTACTTCCCATTGAAAATATTTCTTTCAGTTGTTCTATACCTGTGATTCTTAGAGAGGAAATGCTTATACTCATCAAACACCTCCTTTCTTAATCTTTTTGAACGTCGAGATTTTATCTTAGGACCACAAACTGGACATGCAAATTTACCCTTTGTCTGAAGACCTACAATATTTACATATGGAATATCTATGTCAAATATATTCATTTATAAAATATTCTAACTACTCCATATCATTAAATGCAATTAAAGTGGAACTTAAAATTACAAACCACAAAATGAAGTTAACCCAAGGGCATCATGTATTGTCCATACAACCATTGCATGGAATTGAAATTGCCTTTGTCGTATTAGTCTAAATACATCATACATAGTTATGCTATTCCATAACTTCAGTAACTCATCTATAAGCGATTCGATGTATATATTCATATCTTTGACTTGGAACTTACCTCATTCATAATTTGAAGAACATATAAAATATATCATTATGAGAACCATTAAGATATATAAACCATGCAGAAGAGTAAAATAATAGATATATATATGAAATCAAGATACATATTACGACAAATGAGATGCCACAACTACATTATAAATAAAACAGTTTTCGTCAATAAAACCTGGAATAATCATCGACAACATTATGTGCTCCCTCTTTATTGACAACCATGGAGGAATGTTATTGTTGATAACAAAAATAGGCCACACCGTGTAAATGGATTTCATCTGTGCAAATGGATTAACACCATCTGCTACCAAAGAAATCCTAAGATTATGTGGTTCTTCTTTAAAGTGAGGCCACTTTTCCTCAATATCTCTAAAAGCAGTACCATCTGCAGGCATTCGGATAACATCATCTTGACTTCTGTTCCCGGCATGGTAATCCATAAATTGCACTATGTTTTTGCACCTAAACAGTCGTTGCAAATGTGGAATGATGGGAATATAACGAAGAACCTTCTAAGGCACCTTTTTTGTTACTTTATCTGTACGATATCTACTTACATGACATTTCGGACATTCTATTGCAAATTCATGCTAATTATAATATATAACATGGTCATTGGGGCATGCATGAATTGCTTCATAATGCATTCCAATATCTTTCATGATGGAAGATAAATCTCGATATGTGCGAGGTAAAATATTTGATGGTGGTAACAAAAAATCAGCTATCAAGCTACAAAAAAAAAGAAAAAATTTTTTAATGTAATAAATAAATAATATTAACGAAACACGCTTCATCCATACGATGATAAATAATGAGTTAACAATACAATTATTAGAGGAATGCAAATAAAATTTATCACGATCCTATATATGTGATGGATTATTTTAGATACCTTAGCATACGTGTGATTGCAATGTTTGAAAGACCATTCATAACCTTCAATTTCATTATCAACAATATAGTAGAGAGAAGATTTGTTTTGGATCCTTCCTCAAGGGGTTCATATGCCTTATCAAGAAGAGGTATATCGTGAAAATCATCAAAGTCATCATCATTTTCATTATCAACATCATCGTCATCCATTCTAACGTTAGATGAATCATGGATCAATGTATTTGTACCATCATCTTCAATTACATTATCGACATGATCATCTTGTTCAATATGATCATTCACTTGTTCTCCATTAAACATACAAGCTCCATGATCCTGATCCTGAACTTGTTCTGAAAGCACTTCCTCTGGACGACATGCTATAGGGTGTCTTTCCTTTAATATAAATACATGGAAACATCAATAGATATACATTAATATATGAAAAAAAATAATACATACAATTACCAAAAAAAATGAATATAATAATGTTTATGATGCTAAACCTACAAATGGACGATATTCGTTCCCCCCCTCAGCGTGTCCATGTTCCCTGCAATGTTTTGTGGTTGTTGAGATCAATATTCTTCTCCTCTTAAATCCTCTGCATTGAATACACAAACAATAACATTTTCCATCACCCCTTTGTTTCGCTGCGTCCCATATTCTAGCAAGCAATTGTCGGTTGTCTTCGTTTGGATCCGAAATATTTAATCTATTTGACATTTTGTCATAAACTTCATTAATGAATATAACTGGTTGTCTTAAAAAATCAAGTTCCACGCATCAAGGTTTTGTCAAACGGAGAGATGTCGAAGAATAAAAAATTCCCGGCAAACTGTCTATCGATGAAAAAAAAAATTCCCACAACTGCCCGTTGAAGAATAAAACTATTCTTGAAAACGTTCGTCGAGGAACAAATAATTTTCGCAATCATACGTCACTTCCACAACAAACATGTTGAAATGTTTAAAACAATTTATATTTATAATGGCCATGCATCGGATATTCAACACCTTGAGCATAGTTACCGTTGAAAGTATGGGACCATAAAATTTAAAATCATCTAAACCTTATAAAAAAAAATCTATACGGACCATCGGATATCCAACTCTTATGGGTCGGATATCCGACTTGTGTTTGGTTCATAGACATCGAAGATCCGACAGGGAAGTGTCGAATAACCGCCACTACAAGAGTCGGAATTCCGACTCCCAAGTGTCGGATAATCGACGGCGCTAGAAATATTTTGTTGTCAGAATTCTGTAGATTGAGGGGAGGGGATAATTGTTTTAGAAAGGATTAGCCACAGCAATTGGAGGGGAAGAGCCGCATCCCAGCCATCTATATAGGAACATCCAAAATTTGGGGAGTTGCAGCACGTAGCAGCAGAGATTCACATCCTTTGATGTGTTTTCTCCTAGGGTTTCAGACTCCCACGATTTTTTCCTTAATTTTCAACATTGGAATTAATTCCATCTGCCCAGATTCATTCATTTATGTCTAGAATGGATTGCATTAGTGGTATTATTCTATAATCACGCTAGATTTTGAAGCCTTTGATTGAATGTAGAGAGAGCATGCGTTATTTGAGCAAGAAAAAAGGGGGAATCGAATTTTCAAATTGTAATTTAATGACTAAAATGGTTGGAGAGGAGATGGTGAGCATAAGCGCACACGATGATGTTGATAAGTTGAAGAAGAATCTAATTGATGAGGGTTTATTTCAAAGAATCACAAATTGTTGTGCAATCCATAATCAAAAGAATTGGAGCAGGGTTCTTTAGTTTAGGTATTTATTCTTTAATCCATTTGATACAGTGTAAAACAAGATTTCAATATATCAATTAGAATTCATAACTTCTCATTTCTTTTCTGACTTGATCATCGGCAGTTCCTTTCTCCCCTCAAGTGTCTTTAGATCTTTTTGCTGGCTTTTTGGATGCCAAAGACTAGAAGAAGTCTTTGATTGGAATATCCACTGAATCCAATGCAATCGAGCCCTCAATTGACCCCCATAGGAACTTAATTGTGGAAACTTTGGCATGTGGAAACCCAAGCCTGTAACTCTTCATCAAACAAGCTGACTTACAGCTTCTGCCCATCCCGTTCCAATTCGGTGACGCTGCTAGTTTATGAGGATCATGCAACAGATACTGAGTTGCACATTCACGTTGTCAAGGAATGCATGCAAGAAAAATTATATTCCCTTGGCCTTCATTCTTAAATGAGGTAGGAACTACTTAGTGACCAGATGGGATATGTGCATATATTGATTTTATATATGTAATCTTGATTTTAGGAAAAGGGAAAGAGTTGTACTTGGTAGCTAACCTCCATATTTTTGAAAATACTACTATTAAAATTGCCTCATACAAAAAACAAATGCATGGTTTCCAAGGGAGTTCCTATCACTAACAATACATAGTCTTAAGGAAAAAATAGAGATCATTGTCAAAATTTAAGTGTATTCATATCTTCAGTTATTTTCTCCCCTCAAGTGTTTTCGGATATTTTTGTTGGATTTTTGGATTCCAAATACTGGAAAAGGTCTTTGGTTGGAATATCCCATGAAGACATTGCAGTTAAGCCCTCAATTGACCCCCGTAGGCACTTAATTTTGGAAACTTTGGCATGTGTCAAAGTTTGGCTTCCGAGGCCTGTAATTGTTCATCAAACAGGTTGACTTACATATTCTTCCCATCCCAGGCCTGTAATTTTTTTTATGAGGCAATTTTAATAGAAATGTTTTAAAAAAGGAAGAGGTTAGCTGTCAAGGGAGTTCCTATCACTAACAATACATAGTCTTAAGGAAAAAATAGAGATCGCCATCAAAATTTAAGTGTCTTTAGCCACAGTTACTTCTAGTTCCGACAAGTAATCGATTAATGTATTACTTATGATCTGATGAATGTATTAGTTATCATTTCATAAATCAAAGAATCTTGAATTCCATGATTGATTACATGTTATCTAGAACCTTAAACAACATTTCCTTCCTTGCATAAAAGTGCACTACCGAAAAGAATTCCCAATCCATGCATGCACGAGAAAGGGCATCAACTATCTCAATTTGGCACGGCCTTTTAATCAGGCATCAACTATTATATTTCCAACTACATTGTGCAACCATATCATTTGAACTGGATGAGTTGAAAGTTAGGCTAGCTAAGGTTTAAATTTTATGAACTGACAATTGAGGGAGATTTAAATTGATAGTATCCAAAGAAGAGATTAGTTTTTGAGGAATTTAAATTAAAAGGATTCATAATACATACTTTTTTTTATTATAAATTCCCTAAATATTGGATAATAGGGGATGTGCTTCAGCTACAAATACTTGCACGTTTTCTTTTGTATGGTGCACTGTGGTCCAATCTAGGTCAATGGCATCATTGAGTTTTCGCAATGCTTGATAACACTTTGTCACATTGAAATGAAATGTCACATTTGTACTTTCCCCTCACGAGGGGCTTGTAATAGAGTATCCAACCATTAATATACCCTCTGTATTTTGGCATGGATTTCAATCCATTGGTACGGGATAATGACAATGTATTATTGTTGTTGTAATTGTTACACCTGAAACCTGCAAGCCATGCATAGGTTGTTCCCTAGTATTTACATTGTCTAACAATATTAGTATGGTCTCTTGGAACTCATAGTTCAAATTTGTAGTTATCAAGCCAAATTACTAAGGGGTTGACATGTTCCATCACTGCCCTTATTTTAAAATGGCCATAATGGCATTCCAAGTTAAGTTGTTACTGCAAATTCTTGTGTTCCCTAAATTGCAATAGAGACGTATGGAACTTACTTACAAAGGTAGAGGGTTAATCATCATTGGGCATATATTTTATCATTTGTTCTTTATTTTAGGCCACTAACCACATCTATGTAAAATGATGGACCTCTTTGATCTCATCTAAAAGAGTATTATTGTCACAACACAAACTATTACGTTCCACTAACCTCTTGTGCAATTGAACTTGGAGCTATTACATCTATTACTATTGGTATAAGTTATCTACTTCATTTTTAGAAAACAATGACCAATTTATTTGCTTTTCAATTGGAATGTCCATGGAATATTATTGGAAGAGACTTGGTGAATGCCTCCACCAAGTGAGTGACAAGGTAAGCAATGGTCCAACACTAACCTCCAAAGGCTATTCAAGGAGACTTCTCCAAACAGGATGAGTCCACATGGAAACAAACCCTCAACTTCAAGTCGTGATGCTCTAATGAAATAGATCAGAAGGAAAATGAAGGAACCTAGACCTAGGTATTTGACCCTAGATCCCATCAAATTATGCACAAGATAGATCCAAATGGATACCTTCCATATCAATCTTCATCCATGGACTCCAAAGGCTTCACCAAAGTAGAATACAAACTCCAAGAAAAAGGGGATTCTCTTAGAAAAAGGATACACAATGAGGGCACTACAACAAGGGGTTGTTCCATAAAGTGCACAACAAGTTCCCTCCAATAATAAGCTCGATTATCTTCAAGTTGTAACTCCTAAAACATCAAGCCAAAATTCACTTGTGTGGCATCCAAAAGTGACAACCTCACTCAAGATGTGCACCAAATATCTCCAAAGTATCCTCAGAGCGTGGTATAAGAAACCAACAAAAGGATAAATGTATTAAAGGGTTTGGAAAAACAAGTAAGGATGAAATGTAGGTCTAGGGCTTGACCCCTAATACCTCTTCCATGAGAAAATGAATTCCTCAAAATGTGCATAAAATGGTTCCAAATGGATAACTACATTAAGAATTCACCAAATGGCAAGGGGACCCCATCCTAATGCGAAGCACTGCATATACAAGTAACATCTAGGTAGATAATCCATCAATAAGTTCTTCAAACAGTGGGATTCTCTCTGAAAAGTGATACAAGATGATAATTAGGCCTCCTCTAAGTGGAGTGCTCAACCTTAAAACCATCCCTCATAACCTGCATTTCCACATCATCTTTTTCATGTTTGGGGTTCTTGGATGAGTCCACTAAGGGTTCCTTTCATGCACCTGCTAGACTCTTTGGATCAACCCCCCCCCCCACAAGTATTGAATAGACCTTGTTATTGAGGGATTTTAAAGGTGCGATCAGTTTAGGTTAGCTGTTGGATAGGAGTACCTAAAGGTCCTTTAGAGATTTGGCCTCCTTGGGCTTCCTTAGACTTGTGTCCTGGTGGATTTTTAGTTTAGTTACGGAAAATTTGTTTCAACCGAAAAGGTCATCCTCATCATCAATAAAATCCATAATTTGGAGATTGCTAGTAGCCTTCTCCATTTTGGACACAACTTCATATTGATTGGAAGGTAGGATAAGGAGCGCTAGAATTGTGTGTTCCTCTTGTGTAGAATCTCTCTTGGTTGCAAAAATAGAAGTGATATCCCATTTCTGTACAACTAGATGGTGTAATACCTAAGAATTTTTGGGAATTCTCTTTGAAATACTTGGTGGCTTCACTCTCAATGGATGATATGTACTCAAATTCATAGTAAGTATGCCACCTACAGAAACATTGGCAAATAGACAAGGACTTCTTTAAGCTCCTTGATAATGATGACAACATCATTAGAAATTTTCTTCAATAGGTCTTGCAACAATTAAGTTGCATGGGGAACTAACACTTAATTGTCAATGACAACATACATAAACTATAGCTCCTAGATTCACATTTGTAGTAGATTTAATGGCATCTCTAACAACCACTTACTTTCACTTTTTTGTGTTCAAGCTAATTATCCCTATGCTTTGCTTGCATCCCAATTCCCTTCCCTTATATCCTAACAGTATGCTTATGGAAATAGAAAGATCGATTTATCTAGTGGTACCTTCATTGTCATTTTGGACCCAATAGATATCTCCTTGGAAATTATACCGTTTGACAAGATAAATGGAAATGGTGAAATAAAAACTTGGTAACCCATGGGAATCATAGGCCTAATATAATAGTAGTCCTAGTGAAAGATGAACCTTTGTGCTAACTAGTTATAGTGGTCAATTAAGTACCTAGATACTCTAATAGTGTCTTGTATGACCACTGCCATATTGTTGTGCCATAATTAGAAGGTCTCTAAATTTTGAACGTTGGTCACATAAATCTTCTCATTTAACCCTTTTGGTTTAGAAAAGTGCCAAAGTTCCTATTTGATGGTTAATTGCTTATGTAAGAGTGCATAGGTTAGCTTATAATTGGCCAAGAATGCCTCTTATTGTTGCTTCCAATGTCCAGAATTTCCCAAAATTAGAAGAGGGTTTCTTACTGCTATTGGAAGGTTTCAAAACATATCTGAGTTTGAACCAACAAGCCCAGACTATGCCCCTATACAACTGTTATTGTGCCTAGAACTGCCATAAGGATACTCTCTATTGATTGGGAGTTAAAAACAAAGTTGTTTACTACTGATGTAGTTCCCAAAACTGAATTTTAAAGCTACCTTCATTCCCATAATACATCCAAACCCAATTTTTCTATTATTTCATTGTTTTTATGAGGTATGAACTTAACCCAGCACTACCCAGAAATGTCTATACTTGCCTAGAGGCTGAGATACTATGGATTCTTTAAGTGTTGCTTGGCATTTTTCCCAGATTTTATGAATGTCGTTACTGATACTACAAACAGTGCCCTAGTTCAAATTCAAACAACCCACAACTCCACACACTCCATTAACTTCCACCTTCCAACAACATGGTGCATCATAATCTATGAGGAATAACACTAGTAATCATCAAAGGTCACCCCAACTGAATATTGTGATCAAAATCACAAGTTGACACCCATGCAAAATGGGGGGTAACGGGATACACTTCGAAGGATTCATTTCACTACTCATTGTATGGCTATTGATAAGGCTGGTTGCAACCAGTTCTCATTTCTCTTAGAAAACCTACTTAATATTTTGGTTGTTTACATTTAAAATTAATAGTTATATCTCATATGCAAGCAACTGTTATTGGATCATGGGTTTTTGAATGAACATTTTAATTACTATCACTTTAGATGCTATAACTCATCGGTATCTCTAAATCATAACCATAACTCAATATAGCCATATATCCATATGCATCTTGATATTTTGACATATTTAAAAAGATAGGTGTTAAGTGATTTGACATCTAAGTAAAGAATATAAGGGGCTGGTTTTTTCTGATATCATGCTTGTGTTGTACTGCTTATATTACTATTGTAAAGATTTTTTTAAGATCTAGTTATTGCCTGATAAGTTTCCCTAAAAGGGCGGAAACTTATCATTTTTTATTGGTATCCTTTCTCCTTGAATTACTAGGAAATTTGGTTGTTTGGAAGTGAAGCATTGTATTCTTTCCATTGCCACTTTATACCTAGTTTTACAGCAGCCCTAAGGCCGTAAATTTGGTTGTTAGGAAGTGAAGCATTGTATTTTTTTTGTTGCCACTTTATACCAATTTCTTTGCTTTCCAATTGGAATGTCCATAGAATATTATTGGAAAAGACTTGGTGAATTCCTTAGGGGGGAAAGGCATGCAAATGAAAAAGATGATGGGGTTCATGTGAGAAAAAAGTAGACCACTATGAATAAAATATGCAACTTAACTTTGAACTTTTGAATTTTATGATCTTGTAGTAGCACCTCATATTGAAGGTAACCCTAATTGGAAACATTGAATTTTTATTGGAAAACTCTTAGAAGCTCTTAGACATGCTTAGGATTTTGAGCTACATAGTGAAGGTAAATGATGACTATATTCTTTTAAACCAAACATGGTAGCACAACATTCTAACTAGATTGTCCTTGTTCCATAACCTGCATTTCCACATCATCTTTTTCATATTTGGGGTTCTTGGAATGCCTCTTATTGTTGCTTATTATGTCCATACTTTCCCAGAATTAGAAGAGGGTTGCTTACTGCTATTGGAAGGAGTCAAAACAGATCTGAGTTTGAACCAACAAGCCTAGAATATGCCTATGTACTACTGTTATTGTGCCCAGATCAACTACCATAAGTCTACTCTCTATTGATTGGGAGTTAAAAACAGAGTTGTTTACTACTGATGTAGTGCCCAAAACTGAATTTTAAAGGTACTTTCATGCCCAGAATACATCCAGACCTAGGTTTTCTAATGTTAATTGTTGTTATGAGGTCTGAACTTAACCCAACACTACCCAGAAATGGTGATACTTTCCTAGGAGATGAGATACTGTGGAGCATTGCTCTCAGTTCTTCAAGTGTTTCTTGGCATTTTTCCCATATTTGATGAATTTCTTCAATGCTACTACAAACAGTGTCTAGTTCAAAGTCAAACAGTCTACAACTCCTCTTTTGCATCCTCTATGCTCCCATTTTTGGCATATATATCAAGAAGTGAACTCCTACCATGTTAAATAGATTATGTATTGACATAAAAAAATTGAAAATGTCATTTTCTAGAATTAGTATTCATATGCTCAAAATGGCATGTTAAATCATCATTGCAAATTTAGTATTGAAATTGTTCTTTTTTCATATTTTATATGCTTTTTCTAAAAAAAAATAATTCTACTTGTAATTCAGGTCTAGTTTTGTGGTTAATGCAGAATCCAACAAAAAATTTAGATGAAGAAAATAAATACACTATTATGATTAAGGTGGATCATAATATGGCACCATTACAAAAGAGAAATAGTCCGAAAATATATGGCGTAGATGAAGACAAAATCCGAATAGAAGGGGCAAAAAATGTTGTCTTATGGGCAAAGTGAGAACTATTTCCAATAGATACTATAACAAATTCTCACCCATACTTTAAAAGTGTGATGGGACTAGTGAAGTTCTTGTGTAATGGAAAGAAAGGATTGCTAGGATATTGTGAAAATTTAATAGGAAATTGTAAACAGCTCCAGGAGAAAGTCAGCAATTTGCTCCAAACAATCTATGATCTGGAGTGCAGAAACTACAAGTTGGTTGATAGCATTAATCAAATTTAGAATATGAATTTGGTTGAAAACAATGAGAATTTGAGTTTGCAACAGACCATCTTCTTAAAAAATCAAAATATTAGGAACAACCTTAAAGAAAATAAAAGATTTTCCAAAGAGAGACAATGTCTACATAAATAGGTTAACAAGTTAAAATATAAGGTTGCTATTTTAACAAATAGTTTGAAAACAATAAAGAAAACACCATTTGGAGGAAGAAACAGGATTAAAAAATTCACTAGCATTTCTTCTTTGATATCCACAAGGGGTGCTATGAAAAAGAGGGTATATGCTATAAAATGTCTCATGAATCCAAACAAGACAAATGAAATCTGTGATAATGAAAACTTATCTTATATATTGAAGTCCATGTTTAATAAAGATGAGATAATCTCTATGATTGGGAAACCTAGTTTTAGTTCTCTTAGAAAACCCCTTGTTGATCAAGTGATAAATCAAATAGCAGAGTCCATGAATGTAGAGAAAGTCCAAAGTGTTTGTGATGATACTGGGATTAGTAGACGAGGTTATCAAACACTCTTTAAATGCTTACGAGAAGGACTAGTAAATGCAGGAATCACTAAAGTTGTCATTCCTTGTCATTTCATGTAGCAAATGCTCGTGCAAGAAGTAATATTGACCTCATGGATTATATGTATCATATAGAATCAACGAATGAGATAAAATAGAAGGGTGGGAAAATTAAGCAAAATGAGATTGTTATATTAAATCCAAAGAACAACATATGGTTAGATTTAGAGAAAACCTTACAAGCTATGGTGAAATTTTATGATATTTTTGTGGAGGAAGCAAATGGAAAATTGATTGTTTTCATCAAATTGGACAAGATAGAACTCATAAATAATGAGAAGTATGAAAGAATTTTTGTCACGTTAATGAATAGTTCCATGGATCCTAATATTGAGGTAACTGATAAACAAATTTCCTGTCCAATCTGATAATCACATATGGTGGTTGGGTTTGTTTCACATTTCTAAGGAGTCTCATGAAACATTAAAATGGGTTTTTTATCAAACTTCAATACCCAAAACAATTTCCTCACATAGAATGGGGGGGAAACTTGAGGTTGATGGCTATGGTTCATACTCAGTTGAATGGCATCTAGCAGCTGATTTAAAAACATTAAAGTGCATGTATAATGTTGGCCATGGAACTAATGCAAATCATAGTTGCATTTATTGTATGCACACAAGGAAGAAAGAAAAATTACCACGTGGTGGGTGGTCAAATGGGATTATGATTTGTAAACAAGACATCATTCTGAAATCGAGATGAGATGGATAAAAATATGGATCCCATACTACCTACACCACTTACACGAGTACATATATGTACACTACATGGACTTGTAATAATTTTTGATAAATTAGTGTACCTTTCTATTCTATTTGCTTGGAATAAGATGCCACAGGAAATTGCTCAAAGTTCAATTGAAGCAATTGAGAAGGTTCTTTCTAGTGCTGGTTTACATGGAGGTAATGTAAAAATTTGTAAAGATACAAAATTGTCTGGGGCTCAAGGTAATGTTCCTTCTAAACCATCCATGGGTGGGGTTAAAGCAAGACAATTTATTGCAAATGTCAAACCATCAGGAAAAGGTCGGTGGGAAATTTACAAGGACCTTATTGATGCAGAGGATGATCGAACTGATAATGGCAGATCTGCATTAAGAAGAAAAAAATTGGATGGCACATTCTGGATTGTTTTCATTAATGGAGAAAGATAAATTTGAAGAGGGGGTTATATGGGATTCATTAAAACAGTTATTGATTTTACAAAAGAAATTATTGGGGCAAGGGGAGAAAATGATATCACACATTACATGGTAGGTCTTATTTTTTCTTTCTCTTTGGATCATGTTCAATAATCTTTATTATGTCATTTTGATTATCAAATTTAATTGATTGTTTTCATGTTGGAAGCACATACTTTATGCTCACGCTCCATGGTTTTCTAAAGAGTATGGTAGCTTGGGAATTTGGAATACCCAGGGAATGGAAAAGTCTCATATGAAAGCAAGGGTAGCATATCATAAAATTACTCAACATGGAGGTGGCTCAACACTTTAAATCCGCTTGTTCAGATGTTTAAATGGTTTTATAGGTGCGTCGTATCAAGTTTTATTCAGGAAGTAGACAGTTCTAGTGAATACTAAGTTGAAGAATGGATAAGGGATGCTCATATAAGACAAAATTGTGAAACATGGGAACTATCTAAAGGTAGAAATGCTTGTACAGAATAGCGTTCAAAAAGAACAAGGAAAGGTAAAAAGTGGGTTATGAAAGAATATATTGGCGAATAATTACTTTAAATCGATATATGGTAAGTACATATTCCATTGTGGTACGTTTGATTCTGTATTATGTTGTTTTAAAAGTTGAAACCGCATTCAAGTATTGTGTTTAATATGTATCTTCTTGTTTTAATTGTTGAACTGCATCTGAATATTATTGTTTTGATCTTTGAACAATTTCTCTTTTTTATCCTTGTGATGTATTTAATGATGACTTTTTGGTGGAACAAAGATACTGCAGCATTCAACAAATAAGGTACCGCCTTGTTCTTTTAGGACAATTTGTGATAGAAAATAGTTGAATTAAAGTCATGGATGACTTACAAGTTATGGATGGATTTTTTATTGCATATTGCTTTCACATTTGTAGTTTATCCTTCTTTGTTGCATCTGCTCATTTAGACAAAAATTGTCTTTATTTTGACATAATGAATCAAATAATAGAATATTGTATCAAAACCTTGGGAGGTCTTGCACAGCGGTTGGTACTGGAAGTTGCATAGAGAAGATAGTTGCTAAAAAAAGGAATAATACCAATGTTATTGGTTGGAGAAAACTTTATGCATGTTGATTGCAATATTTGGGAACAACAACATGAGTTGTGACATATTCCATTATATCATTAACTTGCTTCTTGTCAATGTTCATTGTGGGAGTTGATTCATGTAGCAGCTTGTCAAGTTTGTGAAGAGAAACACCTACAACAACCCACTTTATCATTGTTACACTATGTACTGAGTGAGAATATCATGGTCTTATAGTTGAAGGGAAGGAAAGTGTTTTTAGTAGGTGATTTATATTCATGGTGATTTCATTTTCCCAAATCTCTCTCTCCCAATGTTTCTAGGCATGTGTACAGACCTTTTTTTATTTAATAAGCTACAACCTTGTTCTTTTAGGACACTTTGTGATAGAAAATAGTTGAATTAAAGGCATCGATGACTTACAAGTTATGGATGAATTTTTTACTGCAAATTTCTTTCACATTTGTAGTTTATCCTTCTTTGATTTTATCTTATATGGGTCAAGCAGTTTATCTCACAAAACACCACCATAGGGGCAACAACTTTGCTATTGGTTTGTATGTATATGTTCCAGGTACATTTACTCATATGTTCATTTTTTGTTGCATCAACTCATTTAGACATAAATTGTCTTTATTTTGACATAATGAATCAAATAATACAACAAAAACCTTGGCAGGTCTTGTACAATGGTTGGTATTGGAAGTTACAAGACTTGCATCAATGGTTATTGGTTGTACAGTGGCTGGTATTGGAAGTTGCATAGTATATATTGTTGCTAAACAAGGGAATAATATCATTGTTATTGATTGGATAAAACTTGATGTATGTCGGTTGATATATTTAAGAACAACAACAAGAGTTGTGACATATTCCATCATATCATTAGCATGTTGCATGTCAATGTCCATTGTGGGAGTTGATTCATGTAGTAGCTTGTCAAGTTTGTGAAGAGAAACACCTACAGCAACCCACTTTATCATTGTTACACTATGTACTGAGTGATAATATCATGGTCTTCTAGTTGAAGGGTAGTCAAGTGTTTTAGCAAGTGATTTCTATTAATGATGATTGCATTTTCAAAAATATCTCTCTCTCAATGTTGCAAGGCATGTACACAGTACATTTTTTATTTAATAAGGTACCACCTTGTTCTTTTAGGACACTTTGTGATAGAAAATAGTTTAATTAAAGGCATGGATGATTTTTTTATTGCAGATTGCTTTCACATTTGTAGTTTATCCTTCTTTGACTTTATCTTATATGGGTCAACCAGTTTATCTTGCAAAACACTGTCATAGGGGAAACAAATTTGTTATTGGTTTGTATGTATAGGTGTCAGGTACATTTACTCCTATGTTCATTTTATGTTTATTCATTTTTTGTTGCATCAACTCATTTAGACAGAAATTGTCTTTATTTTGACATAATGAATCAAACAATAGAAATTTGTATAAAAACTTTGGCAAGTATTGTACAATGGCTGGTACTTGAAGTTGCAAAACTTGCATCAATGTTTATTAGTTGTACAGTGGCTGGTACTGGAAGTTGTAAAACTTGCATCAATGGTTATTGGTTGTACAGTGGCTGGTACTAGAAGTTTCATAGAGAATATCGTTGCTAAACAAAAGAATAATATCATTGTTATTGGTTGGAGAAAACTTTATGTATGTTGGTTAAAATATTTGGGAACAACAACAGGAATTCTGACATATTCCATCATATCATTAGCTTGTTTCCTATCAATGTTCATTGTGGGAGTTGATTCATGTAGAATCTTTTCAAGTTTGTGAAGAGAAATACCTACATCAGCCCACTCTATCATTGTTACACTATGTATTGTGTGAGAATATCGTGGTCTTCTATTTGAAGGGAAGTCAAGTGTTTTTAGCAAGTGATTTCTATTAATGGTGATTGAATTTTCCCAAATATCTCTCTCCCAATGTTGCCAGGCATGTATATAGTTCCTTTTTTATTTAATAGGGTACCACCTTGTTCTTTTAGGACAATTTGTGATACAAAATAGTTGAACTAAAGGCATGGATGACTTACAAGTTATGGATGAATTTTTTGCTGCAGATTGCTTTCACATTTGTAGTTTATCCTTCTTTGATTTTATCTTATATGGGTCAAGCAGTTTATTTCGCAAAACATCGTCATAGGGGAAACAACTTTGCTATTGGTTTGTATGTATATGTTCCAAGTACATTTACTCCTATGTTCATTTTATGTTTATTTATTTTTTGTTGCATCGGTTGATTTAGACATAAATTGTCTTTATTTTGACGTAATGAATCAAACAATAGAATTTTGTATAAAAACCTTGGCAGGCCTTGTACAATGGCTAGTATTGGAAGTTGCAAAGCTTGCATCAATGGTTATTGGTTGTACAGTGGGTGTTACTAGAAATTTCATAGAGAAGATTGATGCTAAACAAGGAAATAATGTCATTATTATTGGTTGGAGAAAACTTTATGTATGTTGGTTGAGATATTTGGGAACAACAACAGGAATTGTGACATATTCCATCATATCATTAGCTTGTTTCCTATCAATGTTCATTGTGGGATTTGATTCATGTAGCAGCTTGTCAAGTTTATGAAGAGAAACACCTACAGTATCCCATTTCATCATTGTTACACTATGTACTGAGTGAGAATGTGGTCTTCTAGTTGAAGGGAAGTCAAAGTGTTTTTAGCGGGTGATTTCTATTAATGGTGATTATATTTTCCCAAATATCTCTCCCAATGTTTCCAAGCATGTATACCATCCATTTTTTATTTAATATTCATAAACTTTCAAAGGTCTAACAGTAAGCTACAGTTGTCAATGTGCAAAGTGTTTGTTAAAAGCGTGCAAGTACAACCATCCCACAAGATAAAACCGTAGTTTGGGGATGGAACGGGAATCTACAGCAAACTTACATAAGTGTTAAGGAAATGTTGATTTAAGAAGCAGAGGAGGATAGTTATCTAATAGAATTTAAAATTATAGGCCTCGGAACATAAGCGATGCTCAACTTCAATGCTTCTGACCGCAACAGCATACATGGAAATCAACTCCTCATGAACTACTCCCACAAACTTAGGTGCATTTTCCTCAATTTCCCACTTTGCAATAGGTTCACTTTTTCATGAATATTTATTTGATGCATTGAGGAGATCCAAATCACCAAGCTCAAGTTAACCCACCTTTATTTATTCTAGATGACTTTTAGCTCGTGGACAGCCCTTGCAGACTGGTTTTGATCCGTCACAAGTGTGGCTGAAGTAGTAGCATAGCTATAAATATTGGTTCTTAGCCCACAATTTCTGAGCTCAAATAACAATTTAGCAGCTTCCTAATACTCTCCATATGTTGACATCTTCCACATGAGATGGCTTGTTATGTCTTGATCCTTTTCCTCTTCAGTCACATCCCTACTAGTTTGTAAGAAGTACTTAACAAACTGGATAGCATTTGAAGAAATAAACCCAGAAATGATGTGCCCAACATGACAAATCATACCCTCAAAAGATTGTATGTATGTGTGTGTGTGTGTGTGTGTATATATATATATAGTTGTATCTTAGGCATGTTTTGTTCTTTGGATGTGTCTTTGACAAAAATGTTTTTGTAATGTGGTGATTATCTTTGGGAGAAACTAGCTTGGAATCCCTTTGAATGATTGTTTTGAGTTCCTTGTGGGAATTTCTTGAAAAACTTTCCTTTGATATTCTTTTGAAGGTTTCAGAGAGGACAAGTGGACCTCATGAATGATTTTTTGAGTAAACTATGAAGCAGTTTTGTTGATAGTGAAATAAGATGTTTTCAACAGTCAGTGTAATGAGTTCTAAAATGTTTGGTATTCCCATGGCAGGATTCCACCGTTGACCTTATTGCACACTCCTACAACAACTTCGGGCTACGTTTGCATCATCCTAGGCATTGTAACATCCAAGGACAACAGCATGGGCACTCTAACAGTGAGAGAGAAGTTCTAGGTGCTACTAGTAACCTAAAATAGTACAACGGAAGTAGCCCTAGGGACTAAACAATGTATTTTGGACACACTCAAGCAAATTTGAGCATTCAATTGAGGAAAAACAACACTTAGCAGCTACCAACATTTTTGCAACAGGACTATGGATGTTACTTGGAAAATATGAAGGTGTTGATACAACATTTCATCATTATGAACCTCTTCTTTATGTATTGGCTCATCCCTTTGAGCATCAACTTGGATGTGTACAAATTTTAAGGCTATAGTGAATTAGGTGGAGTCGCATACCTATGGGACACAAACTTTTTGACAAAAACTCTGAATGGAAGTGATGTGTATGTAAAAATAACAAGGAAAATATGTTTGACAGAAGTTTCATTTGTAAAGTTTTAATGGAAATATTTTAATCCCAACAAAGATTTGGTTATTTAGTGAAGTCAACAAAGTGTTAACTATCCATTTGGATTCCTTTTGTTTGTGGCATGTCATCGTATTTATCTAATTTGGAGTTGTCTAGGAATTATTCTTTTTGGGTCTATATACATCCATAATTAATGAAATTATGAAGGAAAAAAATAATGATATTACTAAAATTAATCAAAAATACAATACGTAGACAACTTTATCTAATTTTGCTTAATCAGAATAATTCCAAACACATAATAAGAGTTTTCCTTAAAAAAATAAGAATATTTCTGCAACATTTGTCCAGAATAATGCCACACATAATAAGAGTTATCCTTAATGCTGCAACATTTGTCCAAGAAGGATGACCCTCAAAGCATAGTGGACATCAATGTTGAAATTTGACATAATACATGCACCCTTCAAAAAGAGAGCATTGTTATAGGATTTTTCAAAGAAGGATGATCCTAAAGCATTGTAGAAGTGTTGGAATTTGATGGGATCATTATCACAAATAATTAAAAAACATTTTTTTTTCAAGAACTTCTGATTATACAATTAACATTGGCATTATCATTTTTTACAGTTGAAATTTTTTCCAAATTCCAACCTTGGACATAAAGGAGAATGTCAAAGGTCGTCTTATATATTGGAGCCATATTTGGAATTCTTTAAATGCATCTACATATTTTTATCATTTCATTTAGCAATATTTTTGGTACTTTTGCAGGCACTCAACTACTCTAGATATATTATGATCAACTATGATTCTTAATGTTGGTCACATTCCTACTCCAGATTTGCTATGATACACTATAGAATTTTATTGTTGGAGACATGATGTAATAGACTTATCATATATTTTCTACCAAAAATTTCGAATTAGCATTGATATAATTTCCTAAGTCTTTCAAATTAACAGATTAAATACAACAACTTCTAACATTATCAGATAGTGTGTTGTTTAATCATCACATATGGCTATAATATTAAACCTCCACAAGTCTGATAAAAAATCTATACTTATAAGTTTGCAATGCTCTGTGGTTCATTTTCATCATACCGATAACCAGATTGTTTGATTTAAACTGTTGTAAATATAAAGCTTTGTACATATAATTGTATCAATGGCACAATTGTGTATTGCTGGAAAGCATAAGCACATAAGCATCAACTTCCTTCATATTGAAATTTATGTGCATGATGATCCTGTTTTCAGATCTATCATATTGAAATAGAACTCATGGAAAAATAATATCTTATTTTCAAGGAAGTCAACTGCACTATTTCTGAATGGCACATTATAGCAATTTATCTTTTAATAAAAAGTCTATTAGGACTATAACTTTGGAAATGTCTTCTAAAATATTAGATGGTGCCTGGCTTGGGTGTCAACGTCGCATGGCTTGGGTGTCAACGTCGCATATCTTATAGTGCCATGAAATCTAGAAAGTGTATGTTAGGCCTGGATGTGGTAGGCGTTGTCACTGCTAGATGAATACAAGTCTATACAGAGTGCAGTTTTGTTTAGACTCAGAACTCAACTAATGTTTATCCTTTTGTTTTTTGGTCGAAAGTGTCTGCATTTTAAGTTATGTTATTTGATTTTATACAATTAGATATCATAAGAACATTTACCAATTTTAGTTGATCCCACATATCATTAACAACATTAAAGGATAAGAACCAAAAACCACTTACAAAAAGTGAAGAAAACCCTTGTATTTCAATTGCTTCAAAAAAGAGAAGTGTTCTCATAAACCAAGCATAGGTCATGAGTGTGAGAGCCAACCCTTATATAGGTTGTAGCCTCTTCTCACTTTACAATTAAAAATTACTATTCTCCTAAACCCTTACCAACCTCTAACCAACCCCCTAACAACTCCTTAAAATAATGATTGTCAAATGATAATATATATGGTCTACATCCTTAATGATATTAGTGATATCTTCATGACCTTTCCTCACAATATTTGATCTCTAGTCTGTTGGAATATTTCTGGGTCTAGTGGCTTTAATGTTGACGTCCATTCATCAACCCCTTGTTTGCATTATCATAACTCTTCTAGGTGATGTCCATTGAAAGCCGAGTTGCAGCCATTTTTTTAGCTGTCACTATTTCGATCCATTCCCATCTTTGCTTCAATCTCTTTTGAGCTCTCCAAACATGTTAAAAATCCATATTCTCAAAATCTTTGAAACAAAATCAAGTACCCACCGGTCATTATTATCCCCTGTGTAATTTCCTTGTCATTATATACGGTCTTCTTTACTTCGCCTGTTTTCTGGACTCCATAACAGTAAGCACCAACATATAAAAAAATCATAAGCTGAACATATAGATCCACGAAAAGCATTAAGTATTGTATTGCATAAATAAATTCCAAGTATCTGATATAATGCAATTGAAAAGTACATTATTTTCTCATTGAGTACATCAAAGAAGCAACTTATTAAACTCGTTGTTGTTCCACTGAGAGCGGGAGTTAGTAGTCGTGAATTCATGCATGGGTGGTCACTTTGATTTTTCCAGGGTTTTTCAGAGGATTTATGGGCATGGTTGGGACATATCGGCATTTTCCTTGTTTTCCAATGTTCCAAGACAATGAAGCATATATTCTAGGATTGTCAGTTTGCCAAGATTTTATGGAAGTATATTCTAATCAGTGTTACATTCTCCTTCAGTATTACATTGGCTATAATCCTATTGAATATGATTAACTAGAAAGGCATGATAATGTAACAGAAAGATCTGCAATTTGCAAGAAATGTAGGGTTGGGCTCCATTTCGTAAGCACTTCTCAATAAAAAGGAAAGAAGTATATCAAAAGCTTGACTAAGCATCAGTTAAAAAAGAACCAAAAAAGACATTTGCTAAATAGATCATCAAGAGAAAAGCATCTATACTAAGCTATTTATCGTTGACGGTGTTAATTTGTGGCTTTGATAAATGAATGAGCAAGAGATTAAAACCTAGTAAGCATTGCCACTCTTGAATTAGACAACCAAAGAAAAGCAAGAAATTAAAATCTTAGTGGAATAACAACATAACAATATTTTAAGGTGTAAAACAACAAAACTCAGAATATGTTCTAAGAGAAGAATAAATCAATATTGGATCAATAAAATTTACCATCAGTCTCAGAATATCACTCCATGGGTTAGAACACTTTTTGTTCTTTTTCAAGTTTAGTGGAATTCCTTTTAGCTAAAAATCATAGAACTCGACATTAAACCTCTAATACTTACTCATTAAATATCCACAGTGAAACATAATTGATTGTATTGGCCAAGAAACATTACCTGTAGTTTGAACCAATTGAGCATGCCATGTTTTTTTCTTTTTCTCCTCCTTTTATGAATCCTCTATGTTGTTATCTCCCTTTCCTTCCATGGAGAATTCTGAATCATGACTGTCATCATCCTCAATCATAAAGTCGCGTCTTCCATTCAGAAGGTATGCTAATTGCATGGAATTAACCATACAATCATGTCAAAGAGACAAGAAGAAAATAAAAAGTTATCAACCTCTCATCATTGCTTGTGCCTTTGCATTCCTAAAATATTGTCCTAGATTCCAATTCCATAAACATTGTTAAGTATATCCCCAAACTTCATTAATAGATTTCAGAGTTTTAAGTAAATAAATTTCAATTAAATACAACACAAGGACAAAGCATTTCCTTAAAGTAGAATTTTGAAGACGGACGCCTCTCTTATCTCATAATTTATAATATGACTGATGGAGAATTGTACATATTCCATGAATTGCTAACTAAATCACCAAATAGAACTAAAGATTTGACTTGTCCATAAACCACTAGCAAAATGCAGTTGATCATTCCATTAGAGGAAATTTGAGGTCTAAAATGGGCCTTATAAGAAATCGTGCCATCATATAAAAAAATGAGCCAACCATAATTTCTTGATGAGTTGGAATTCAAGATTCAATAGAATTTTAATAAAATGAGTCAACCATAATGGTTGACTTGACATATTTGTCATAAAAAAACTATTTTTTTGTTCGTATTTTCAACATATCTCCTTGTGTTTTAACTCAAATTTCGAGCGAGAGCACTGGTTGGATGCGAATTAAATTTTTCATCCAACAAATACCAATGTTGCATACTTGTGAAAGACCCTACTTCCCCAAAAAAAAGAAATACCTAAAAAGACATGATGATGACATCATCACATTTTTTTAGGTATTTCTTGTTTTGGGGGCAACGAGGTCTGTCAAACGTATGCATCATGGGTACTCATTGGATGTGGAATTTAAATATTCATCAAATAAGTTCTCCCGCTCTAAATTTGAGTAAAAACACAATGAGATATGTTGAAAATGCGAACAAAAAGAGTAGTTTTTTTCTTTCTTCCTCCAAAATTAATAAATATTATTTTATTATTTTAACTAATATTTTATTATTTTCCTTAGGAGGCCCATTTTAGACCTCAAAAATCCTCTAATTCTCTATAGCTCACATCACCTTTATCAATTAATATTATAGACCTACATCACCATATCTTCTCTTCTCCAAAAGAATGTCTTCGTCAATTACCAGATCTTTCTGGAATGCTAGATGGGGTGGTATTCTTTGTAGATACTAAAATGAGTTTTTCTATCCTCTAAAGTCTTCCCATTAAAGATTCCTTTTATTTTTCCTCTTCCTACAGTCGTGACTACAGTTTAACTTGGCCATGTTTCAGCTTCAAGAGATATTAAAAGAACGAAAACTGGGATTAGAATGAAAGAGAACTCAAACATAGTGCACACCAAATTGGCATAAGAGAATCCTGAAATACAAACTCAATCATGAGCAAAGAATAAAGATTAAAAAAAAAACATATTGAATAAAATAGATAAATATGATATGAACTTAGTAATAAGAAATAGGAGAGAATTTGGGAAGACATTCTTTATATTCAAAAGTGAGATGCTTAATTGAATCCCCTACAAAAGGATGTATGCCTCTGTGGACAAAACTATATGTGTTCATATCAAGATATTGAATCTTAAGAATATATACATAGTAATCAGATGTTCATATCTTCAAATTCTAACTCTCTCTCTCTATTAAATCGTGTGACAACATGCAATAGGTCTCATTTCCTACTAGTTCTTTTATTTTTATTTTTTAAATCTATTCCTCCAAGTCAATCTCTTTTACTAATCATTCTGAATTTTCAGGTACTTGGATCAATCCCTTTCAAACATTAGTTATTCTAATTTCAAATAGGAAATGAAGGTGCATTTCACAACCTACTGTAAGGGAAATGTGTTCTCGTGGGACACCTTAGCATAAATACTCAATAAAATATTTTTAAAACCAAATAGAGGTTTATTTTTTCTTTCTTAACCCTAACCTAAATCAAAATTTAACAAATAATAGTGAATAGATTTCTATTCCTGCAAAATAGGTCAGTCCAGCTTTATAAATATGAAGTCAAGGATGATACATTTCAACGCAGATTTGAAACTGGCACTTATAGCAAAGAAAGTCTTGAGATTAAATTTCCAGCATTAAGGATACATAGTCATCTATATAGTTTGGCATGATTGTGAGTTCACTAGATGAGAAATAGGGTCACAAGTGTGCTTGAATAAAATGTGTATTGATTTGTATTACCCAAGCGTTCTCCCGAGTACAAAGTATTGATGATTAGTTGTTGGAGGAATTGGACGAAATCCCACATTTGTTCTATTTCGTCTTTTGAATCATGACTAGTTGTTGAACATTTCAAGAGGGTTTTAATTTTGATTCACAACGGTTATCGTTGACCTTTTCGAAGGCAATAGTATTGGGCACTGGTCTTGTAGCCATCATGGCTAGGTTGTTTGCTAATACCCTTGCTCACAATCTAGGATTTGGTCCAATTTTAGTGATTGATGTTGCAGCATGCTTCTTAGGTATGGTGATGGTCAATGAAATACCTTATTGTCTTCCCTTAATGGATTCATCACTCCTTTAGGTTATTGTTTGATTATGTTTGATTTGTACAAAGAAATGCCTAATCTTCCTCCTTTTGTTACATTTCATATTCTTGTCATGGTAAAAAAACATTGTTATCCACCATTTCTTTGTATATGAATGTGCCTCTACTTGTGCAATGTACACTATGGTATATAATAATTTGGGATACTTAGAGCTTATCCCCATCCATCATCGCCCTATGCGGCATTTGATTTTGACACATTTGGTAGCAAATTAAAACCTAGAGTGCTAAAGGGGGCGAGTTGGTAGTCTTCTTGTTGCACAGTAAGATAAGAAAACAACAAGCAGTAAAATATCGCTAAGACACATACTGGTTTAATGACTTTAGCCAAAAATTTAACATCCATCCTCACCATTCATTTTGATCATTTCACAGGTATTTCCCAATAGATCGGAGAATACGAGGAGATTTATTAAGCATGTCAGCATTGATACTACTGCTCTTTGTTATAATGTTGCAGACAAAAAATTAGGTGAGCTGATGTATAAGGTTTGAGGCTTATATAACATAAATCAATCATTCCATGTTACTCCCCCCTAAGATCTTAATACTTCCAATGCACCACCCATGAGACTAGTACTCTCCCCTGCTTCTCCTCTTATTGAACTTCATTATAGTAGTTAGGATGCTCAATTAAAGTCAAAAAATAATCCTAATACTTCCTCATAGTAGATCCATCAATAGATTGAAGAGGATATGATTGTTGAGGGAACCTCTATACCTGATCATGACCTACCCCTATCCCTACCACGCAAATACAATCATACTTGAACATCCAACCCTTGTTTCCTTTGTTACATATTAGAAAACAACTATGGAGATCCTTCAAAGAGTAAGGGTTCACTTAATCAGTTCAAGGGTGATGCCACAGCTATTGCTTCAGATGAGAAGATTGCATTGTTGGGAGCTATATAGTCCTTATTTGAAGGTTCGGTGAACACATGCTTTAAGCCCAAATGAACAGGATATTCCTCATTTGCAACAATTATGATATCTTCAATGTTGGGAAGTTCCCTTGCCTTTAGACTCTTGGTTGATCTAGCAGTCAAGGTGGATGGATACATACAGATTGTATTACTTGTCTTTGTTGCGTCCTTACTCCTTCTATCATAACTATTTTCCTTTTAGAGCCCAACTCGGAAAAAGGTGGAAGCAATAAGTTAACTGATAGCATGTCTATGTCTCCATTAAAACACATAATAAAATAAACTCAATAACAATCTCGTGAACATATACAACATATTTTAGCCTTTAAAAAATATCATACCTTGTGGAAAACCACCTCCTTTGACATTAGTGTCAGGTTAAGAAACAAGAGTTCCTTGGAATTCTCAAATAATATTTTAGACAAATGGAAGAGATTGCAACATTGAAAAATACAACAAAACAACACTACACATAACCAAAGACTAAAAAATAGCAGGCTCGTACCATAAGTTATTTGGTGCTACTATATTAACTTATCGTGCTCTTCTACATCCATTGACAAATAAATTCTACACATAAACATGATTTTTTAATGGTATGACACAAATCTCCATTCAATTTAAAGAAAAAATTTCAACTTAGTCATTCTCGGCAACCTTGTTGCTACTTTTCTTCACACATTTGAAACCCAATCTTAGACTATTTTGGGGGGACCTAGCCCAATTTTGTATTTTGAAAGAGTTTGTTATTAGCAAAATTAATAACCAGCAGCCAGGGGTGGCAGGTGTGGGGGGGGTCCTTTTAGATCCCAGAGGACATGTTGAACAAACCTTCGCTTGGGGTCTTGGACATAGGACCAACAATGAGGCCGAGTGGTTGGTGCTCCTACAAGGAATGCAATCATTAGCCAACAAAGACCTCTCCAATATTATGATTTTTGGAGACTCTCGACATGTCATATTCAAGATGATTAATGGATACACCACTGGCTCCATAAAATGTCGTCACCTGCATGACAAAATCATTTCTCTCATGACCAAGTCCTATGAACTTTTCCACATCCTTCGCACAAACAATTCAGCAGCGGATGCCTTGGAAAACATGGGGCCCTCCCTCCCCCAAGGTCAAATTAGTCTGAATGATCATGCTCCTCATCTCAAATCTATTCCTTAATGGTTCTTCGGGATTCATGCCTCTACCCACACTGCATTTGGTTTTCTCCCATGGCAAATCTTGAAGGGCCTAACATTCTCCTTGAAGGCCTCATCGACGCACTCACCCATTCTACCCCTTATCACTCCAAACTTTATCACTCTAACCTTTTTCCCCTTATCCCTCCATCCCTCCCCACTCCACCATCTCATGCCTTCCATTCCCCGCTGGCATCCACCATGCACTCTTTCCCAAAGGATCTCCAACCTTTAAGTGATATCCCACCTCTATCCATCCTCCCGCCACGTGGCCTCAACGCTGCACTCACCCTCCCTCGGTCCCTGCAGGATTTATTGCTCACCTTCCCCAGGTTAATTTCCCCCTCCCCTCGCACACTTCAGGTCTTTTCGCTCCCTCCACTATGTCTTCCCCTCGAAGCCGCCCCCATCCTCATTCCACACTTGGTCTTGGCTCTTTCCGATATGTGATATCTCCAGAACGCATCCTCTTGGATGTCATTGCAGGTGTTGATGAAGGCTGGTTGCAGGA
This sequence comes from Pseudotsuga menziesii, assembly GCA_001517045.1. Taxonomy (NCBI): domain Eukaryota; kingdom Viridiplantae; phylum Streptophyta; class Pinopsida; order Pinales; family Pinaceae; genus Pseudotsuga; species Pseudotsuga menziesii. The sequence continues at coordinate 128,594 of LPNX010659042.1, read as the reverse complement.
AGTCCCGTGGGAAACTCTTCCTCTCACCAGGGATTTCGTGAAGGAAAGACTGGCTCTCACAGCCTTCTCCACCTATTCATGCAGTACCCTTTCTGGAACTTCTCTGTGGTTTTTGAATTTTGATTCTGGTCCCAGCCTCTCGATCGACGCACAGTTCTTCACTACTGAAATCAATTCAATTTTGGGTTGTCACTGCTCGGGGTGGAAAGAAGGTGTAGTTGGCACATTATCCTGTCGAAGCAAGACTGAATGAGACTCCCTCCTATAGGAGCTCAATACTCTCAAGCTAATTCTCAGTGGTCTCTCTGCCGAATATCAGGCCTATGTGGTCGCTGGTACAGTTTGTGCTCTCCACAGCAATTTCTCCCGCAGTGAAATATCTCCCTGACAAGGCAGAATGTCACAGGCTAATGAGAACACTGGCATAACGGATTTGAAGAAAAACCTCAGGCGCCTCTACGAAATGATGGCCATAGGCATAATGGACATCAAGGAAATTGTTCAGGAGGTCAAGAGTATGGGGGAAGTGGTCAGCTACACATCTCTTCAAATTAGTAACCATGATGCAAGGATTGATGATACTGAGAGTAACCTCAGGGAAATGATGGGCAAGGTGGATAGAATTCAAGAATACCTCCAGTGCTTGATAAGCATGAACCAATGTAGAAAGGCCTTCGAAACTCCAGTAGCAGCAGCGCAACCCATGGAGGAGGAATCGGTTGTTCAGCCTATGAAGCCTTCATGCAATCCTTAAATGGTTTTTTTAAGTTTTATTGTATTTTACTTTGCAGGTAGTTTATAAGGGTATACACTAACCCGAGCATTAGATGTTTTGTAAGTTCTCTCTGTGGAGTTCTTTGGTCATCCCCATGGACCAGTTTTGTTTTCTACATTTTTGAACTCCAAGAACTCTCCGTTCCCGCTTTTTCTTTGTAATGAATGGCTATGCATAGCCTGTTTTATATAAACCTTTCTTAGTTTATGTTAAAAAAATAAATAAATAAATAACCAGCAGCAACAAAATGTATGCTAAGTGCGATTTGAATATTACCTCCAGCTATTTGGCACTTGAAAAAAGCAGACTCTTTCACTAAGTCAATGATCTCAAATGAGTTTCGGAGGTCATTTTCTAGAACATATTTCAAAAATGATATCAGCAAATCATGTCTACTTTGACACAAACAGTGACACCAGGGATGGTAGAGACCAACACCAACAAACCATTATAAAAAGCATACCAATTGTTTGAAAGTGTCGTGTCGAACCTGTAGACACAGCTGCAGATCAAGAGAGACGAGCAAAAGGAAGAAACTTATGTGCTACTAAGGCAGCAATTCACAGCATTTTTCGAAGCACATAAGGTACTGCAGGATCACTTAGAAGAGTTTGTCACCACGGAAGAAGTCCTATGGAGTTGATACACCCACTATGGACAAGTATTCCAGTAGGCTCGACAGACCCGCGATCACATCTAGAACTTAGAAAAACAACACGGTCTAGACGACACCATGAGAAGAACGATACAGGACCATATCATATTAGAAATAGCAAAACTAGAAAATCTAGAGAAATAAGCACATCAATGGACGACCCAAGCACTTCCAAGCATCAGCACACTCGATAAGATCTTCCCACAGACGAGAATATTGTTAGATATAGCAGACGAAAAGGCTCAGTCGTTGGGACCTGACTTGGAAAACATCACAGATTGTTCCATTCAAGAGAAGATGTTGACTCTATCAAGCCTCACAACCTTGACCATCGATATCCAAAACGCTCTGCGCAGTTAGGCAGAGTTTCAACACCAACTAGCCATCAAAGCAGAAGCTATTGTAGAAGTCTATGTTCAGTAACAACTGTCCATTCATTTACACAGCCCATGAGGACAAAACAAAAACACAGTAAACTACTTCAGACAAGCATATTTTCAAGTACCTCCCATGTTTCTTCGGGACGAAGAAAGATTTTGTTCTTGGGAGAGATGTTGGAGGAGCTAGTCAAGTTAACCGACTAATCGGAGATTAGGTCGGCCTCCAAAGGTCGTGTCGGTTGACCAAACTGAAAATTAGTTACTCATAACCGTTTTGTAAATCATATATATTAGGCTGTTGAGCCAGTTAAGAACTTGGTTCAGTTTTGATATATGTATGGACCCTCATGTGATTCTATAATATAATATGTTATTCCATTACTTGTTCTTGTCTCTTTTCTCTGTATGTTTATATGATTTGTTATGTGTATTATTGGTAACCTTATGTGATCTGTGAGATTACAACAGTGTCAACATTATCCATTGTAGTACAATTCAGAATTCTAAAGTAGACATTACCTTGTTTATGTCCCCAGTAAAAAAATTTATCATAGTAGTTATTAAGCTTAAGCAATAAATAGCTTTTGTGGTAGCATCTTCTTTATCAATCTCATAATGTTTATGCTTGAACATTATCTTATGTTACACTCTCATCTTGTGGAAATAAATAGTTCTCATGGAGTATTTCAAAGCTTATGCATGCTTACTTTTAGCTCTTGAAATGTTCCTAGCTGCAAGAGGAACTATGCCAAGCACACCTTAATTGATAATAGTGCTCTCAAATGATAGTTCTTAGCAGAATTGTCTATCACTTAGAAACTAGAGATGCGTTGTTGGCTTATCCAATGTATATTATGGATCAAAGGCAAAGAAACCTGCTATCATAGCATTCAATTGGTATAATCAGAGGTAGAAGAATAGGAAAATTGAAAAATTTAAGTGTCCAGGATATAGAACATTCACAAACATAAATATTTTTATGATAATAAACAAAACTATTTGAATAAAATACATGAACAATAGGCAGACACAATATAGCTATACTGTGCAAGAATTATATCATTCAAATACAATGGATTTGAACCGTCACCATCGTTTTATCCAAATAAAAGGAAATTCATATGGTATACAGACATAAATACAACTGATAATGAGGTTTCCAAGAATTCATTGATGATAAAATGTTCTTAGAAGAAGTGTTTCCTAGAATACAACAGATGGTTTCAAGGTTTTGTAGGAGAAAAACAAAAAATTGAAGAATACATTGTTTTTCTTACATTTCTATAGATCAACAATGTTGCAAAAAATAAATTAAGTATTTGAAATTGCAAACCAATAAATCCATAAACTATTAAAATTACAATCCACCCTACAAGATACAGTCTACAATCTCATTCACCACTTACATTGTTCTTCAGGTGGTGGATATCTTAATTTATATCCATTCATATGAAGTGAACAGTCAACCAATGGTTGTTGACATGCTCTTGTCCTAACATTCATAACATAGTAGATGCTGAGTTTTAAAATAGAAAAAGCCATGATTGTAAGCAACACCCTTATAACCATCTATAAATGTTGAGCCACCAGATTCATGACAAAATAAACACATCATTTATGACCTATTTCTCACATATTTGACTAGTTCATTTGAGCAATTCATTCTTCACCCAATCAAAACTTAATTCTATAACCTTTCTCCCCAATTTGTTCAATCAACATTCACCAAACAAATTCGATGAATAAAATATTTTTTGTTATATCACGTAATATTTCGACTTTAATATGAAGACAATTGTATTCCTCAAACAGAAAAAATAAAAGGAACCATTAGTCCATTGTTGCATACCCTTAAGGAGGGGGAAGACCCTACTCACATGTAATAGTGGAATTCTAATTTAGCATTGGGACAGATTACACTTCCACACTCGCATTCACAACACCACATTAGGTTATATAGTTCATTACACAACTCCATTTATAGACACAATATTGGAATTAATAATAATTGATAACCTACCCTTGTATGATTATCATAACTTAGCTTAACTAGTGAGAGTGAATAGGTCTAGATGCATGATCCAATATGCTTCTAGGTGATGTCCATTGGAAGCCTAGTAATGGGGAATTTTATGTATGGATTGTTACGAGGCCTTCCACCTTTCAAACTATCATGACATAAAAAAAAATCAAGAAGTTTACTCCTGGCCATATTAACCACATCAACATGCACCTATTTTGTTTGTCTATGTTACTTGATCAAGGGGGAACATAAGGAGTTTATCAATCACAAACCATTCTTAGATATTTATGGAACATTCATCCTAAAATCACAAATGGAATTTACAATGAAAATATGTTTACAATGACACAACTGCCATATTATTTCTATTGAATTTTACTCTCTAACAGTAATGCACAGTCAGTGTTAGAAAATATTAATCATAGTTTTCAAATTGAATCGCGATTCATTAATTGCTTCCTCTGTTCTTCATAACTAACCACTACCTAATGGCAAGAAAGAAATTTGTTTCTCAAGCTTCAATTAAACATATGCATGGTCCTAGGGGTCATCAGTAAACCATTGATTGATGATGCATAAATTTCCTATTTGGCATATACTATGAAATCCAACAATGATGTAATCAAAACTAAGAATATGACTGCTATGTAAAAACTCGGGTTTTTAGAAATTTTATTATATCCACTAAATTGAATTTCAAGAATAACTACTTATCTTGATTGAAGACACATAAATTTCCCATTTAGCATACGTTATGAAAGACAACAAAGCAGTAACCAGAACTAAGGATATGACTACTATGTCAAAACCCTAGCAAAATCGAGGTCTTGAGTGATATGGACAAGTATTGCTTCTCAAATGATATAAGCAAAAACAATACTAAGATTTCAAAACAGAATGTCCATTGCATTCGAGGAATGTTCTTATAATGTGGATTAATTATACATGTTATATTTTCATTCTGGAAATATTTAGCATTCCCTAATTTCAATGGTGGAAGGTTTGACACAATCTTTGCAATGCATAGTATGTTCTCATCGTTTCCCACCTACAAAATACAATAAAAGAAATTAGAATTATTTTTGTCTAAACAAAATGTATTACATTCCAATAACTTGGTATACTTGGGTCTACACATTAAAATCATGATAATCAACTTTACCTTCTCACCATTTTACCATTGTGTATAAAGACAGAATGGTCAAAATCTTCTTGTAGCTCCCATTGCTCTCTAACTTAAAATAGTGTCCAATCCTCCTCCATTGATAGTGTTTTAAATAATTCACCATTTTCCAAAACATCAAGGGAAACTTTTGGAGAATCGATTCCATCTGCGTCATCCATATCCTTTGGAACCTAAACCCATTTCCCCATTTGTCAAACATGTCTCCACCTACGGAATTTAAATGAGATATATAGTGTATGTCTTGAAATCCAATACCCGAAATAATCAAATGAAAATATTTAGTGTATCATCATACGATTTGTTTCAATGGTATGAAACTCCTTTTCCTCTTCTAGCCTCTAAAAATGAAGAATCATGATACAATTAAAAGTAAATAGTATTGAAATGTGTACTTGAAAGAGAAGGTATCATGACTCAATCTGCACTCTATTTCTTCTCCACTTTGGTCATGTAGTCTTCTATCCCACCCGATGAAAAACAAAATTGTGAGTAGCTCATCAGAAGGTTTTGAAGTAGAATACATTTGACCACTTTTCCTAATCAACTCATCCTTCCCAAAAAGATGAACAAATATAGAGAATGGCATGAAAATGCCATTACGTGCATGGATGCCACCTTTTTCCTTCATTCCAAGTTTCATTTATGAAAATAACTTGTAACAAAATGAACTTACTGAAGAATCATCTACACTTGGCCATTCCAATAAGATGAGAGAAGGTAAAGGAATCTCTTTGAGATATCCACTTGATCTAATCGTTTTCGGAAGAATGTATTCATATTTGTAGAAGAAAATACCTTCCTTCTTTAACCATGTAGGATCCTTACCAACGTAGAGTAGTTATCCTATTTTTGAATGAATGGCTTGGAAAACACTCGTTATGCATTCCACTAGCTCCCATTCCTTCCAATTTTATATGCATAAAGCTGAGATATATATGATATTCATATCACTATAAAAGGAAAATAAAATGATATGGAAATCCTTGAAGATATCAATAAAAGATGACCATAAAAAAATATGAAATTGAAATTCATCATGCATACTCACAATTACAATAAAGTTTAGGAAAATTTGGTTTTGACATCTCTCTATAGCCATAGACATGTGCCACTTGAATCTTTGCCACTTTTTGTCCTCCATTACTCATCTTAAATCCTTTTACTAAACCTTTCCAGTGGATGTTGATGTCTTGCAAACACCCTTTTTTTATTGCATGGCTTCCAATTGTTGATGGTTTCATTGTTACCCATGACCCAATAGATAATGGCATTGAAACCAATTTTCCTTGATTATTGATTTTGTTGTATAAAAAAACTGATTTCAACTCACTCCTGGGTCGTCGTTGAGCCATTGAATTCTGCAACATACAAATGAAATAAATAAAAAATTTGAGTATTATGCAAATCAAAAATAACTATCCTAATATAGATAGTTCTACAAGTGATGCTCCATCACCACATTCTCATGTCCCTTCCATCTTCTCTCATTTTGCTTTTATTGGTACCTTTTTGCTCCTAGTACCCAACCTATGTGGCTCATTAAGCCAAGGTGGGTTTGTGCAACCTAGTCTTATATTTCATTTCTTAAGGATGCCATTCTTCTTTTAGGACTTTGTTAACCCCCTATTCGCATAGGTGTCCATGTGTCAGTTTGATCACATTCTTTAGTGGGGGTGACATTGTTCATGATGATGGTGCCCTAGAGGATTTTAAGTAATGTTAGGAGTGTTGGAGTCTGCAAATGGCCGTAGATCTACATTTGAACACAATCTGAGGAAATTATGGGCTAAATTTATGTATTTTGGGATGATTGTGGACATATGTTAGCAAGAAACAAGTTGGTTTAGTAATTTTTATCATGTTTCAAGTAATTATGGGCATGTTGGAGTAATTTAGGGTTTTTCACCCACACTCAAACATTGTTGTACATCACTCCAGGTAGTAAACCAACATTTTTGGGTGAGATTCAGACATCAAGAGGTAGCAATCAACAATGAATTCCACTTCTAGGTTATTTCAGACCATAAAAGATAGCAACAATCCTTAATTTGCACAGTGAAGTGCATTTGGGCCAACAGTTTGAGTCTATTGGGAATGTTTGTTGGGAATGTTTAGTGGGAATATTTTGGATAGATGTATGCACTTATATATTGATATGGGCATGACACAACAAGTAAAATTTATCATCTTTAATTTTGGACATTCCCTGTGCATCATCCAACAGTTATATTCCTAGGTATGTTCTTATACATGTACAGTGGTACCTTTTGGAGGAGTTGCAGCCATGAAACAATCCTAAAAAATGTTTTGATAAGTTTATAACTGAATGGAAGGTATGTTTCACTAGTTTCTTTTCGAACCCCTCTCCACCTACCCTCCGCCACATAACCAAAAAAAAACAGGCTATGAATAATGCATCATAAACCTGCCAATAAAATAAAAATCCACTACAATTGGTACATAAAACTGAAAGACATAAAAAACATCACTCTTGTCAATGAGAAATATAAACTATCACGACATATCAAACTATTTGGATTAACAAATGCAAATGGCCAATGGCTTACAGGGGTTCAAAACCCATACAATTTCTACTACTTGATTATCTTTCGGTATTGTTGTTAGCCTAGATTTGTTATTTTCTAGGAGATGCAATAGGCACTCCTTATTTTGCTACTTGTAGTTACCATACTCTTGAGTCCCACTGAACTTTCCTTGGTCATATATGGGAACAAATATAATTGCGTTCTTTCGTTCTAACTTACAAATGGATTCAAAAAAGTACCACTCAAATTTATTCATCAAGAATCTGCTTGATTACAGTGTTGTCTGATTCATATTCCATTACTTATTCTGTTACATTGAATTGTGTGGGTGAAATGGTTGTTGTTTTCTCTGTTTCCTTTGATAACTGGTATTTACACAACAGCATCATAAGCAGAGATCTAGGTAGAAAGATTCAAAGCATCTAAGTCAGTTTAATAGCTTGTTTTATCCCCCTAGCATATTGGGTTTCGGATACAGATCCATCTCAAGTAGATTAAGTGTATGTCGGAGATTCATATCCAATTAAGGATTTAGTAGTTTCAGTTGAACTACTGCCACCCATACCCATAGAAGTAGCAACCAAATTATCTTCTCTCCTAGTTATGCCATCCCCCTGGTCGTCTTAAACTAAGTAAATGAAATTCTTCAAAAAGAAAAAGCAACTTTCGATGTTAAGCTGGGTTCTAATATAATATCAGGTAAAAAATATTGTTAAAGATCTACTGCTTCATCGACTGGTTCAACCAGATAAATTTATGTTTTTATTGGTGCTTTTACTAAATTTGCTCTAGATTCTTAGCAAGGGATTTACTTAGTAACTTGGACACTCTTGGAGGTATTCTTGAAACCAAAAAAAACACCAACGATTGGGACAGAACACCCATCGATGATTGATTTTGCACAGCAATCCCATACCTAAGATGTTTATGAAACAATTAGTGAAAATGAAAGCTCTGGACAGAGTAATAAAAAGTATAGAATCTGGTTTCACCGCCACCCACTACCAATAGATAAGGTAGAAGAGGTTGCAGTAACAACGGATTCAGCCAATGGATTTTCTTTAGTACCAAGAAGTGACTGTAGTTTCAGTTCAAGATTTATATCGAGTGTAAGTTTTAGGTGATGCAGAACCAGTAAATGTGCCAGCAAAGGAAAAGGTGGAAGCATTTACTACAGATTCTCCAGCATCTCACCTATTTCCATATCCATACGCAGTGTCTTCAGTTGACTCAGCACCACTAGTATTCCACCTTTTTCTAAGTGAGGCTTGCTTTTTCTAATTTTTTTACTAGGTGTACATGAACAATAAAATCGAGTCTAGAAAGTGGTGTTGGCCCAATGACCTTGACTCTCCTTAAACTTCGAGACACACTTGGTTGGCACTCCTTCCATTGACATGATCACACTCTGTAGGTAACTAGATCCAAGTAATTAAAATCACCAGAAACTGGAAAAAAAACTATCATATAGAATGGATTCAGTTTATCTACTTAAACCTAGACAACAATGAAAGGAGTCTTCTTGTATACCTGAAAAGAGTTGTTAAATTTGACCCAGTAGTTGATCCCCCGCCATCAATCAAGGTAGCGTTTGAGGTAGCAGGAGAGGTCGAAGCAGCATACTCATTGGTATCCCTATGGACAACGATTATGTTTCGTGTGATAAATTACCATGGGGCAAGCATACTGATTTCAAATTCCATTTCTTTCAGTCATTATTTACCATGCGTTTCAATCGGGTAAATTCAGTACATAAAGGTGGTGTGGGTAGACCCAACAGCAGCAGCCAGGAGAAGTAGCAGTGATAGAAGAGAGAGGCAGACCAGTTAGACACCTAGGTAGGGGAATAATAAATTAGTTATATCTACATTTTAAAGTGTTGGAAATTCCTTTTTGAACTGATATTAGAACTCAGTTATATCTTCTTCCATTCTATTGCATCTGGATTCAGAACTCCCTACCTCCCAACAAGGGAGATAGATTCGTATCCTTTGAACCTGGGTGGTAGATGATTCGTATCCTGTGAACCTGAGCGGAAATTGATGAAAATGAAATGAGACACATGTACCATTTGTTAAAAACAAATCCCTCTTTAAAACATTTTTTTTAATATACATTTTAAATTTTAATATTTAAGTTTTGATTTTAATATTTTTTATTTTAATATAGGTTAGCAGATATTTTATATTTTAGTGTAATCTTTAAAGTTTGATTTAATAACTTATAATTTGCGTTTTTTAACTTTTAATTAATTAATTGTAATATAATTTTGTAAAATATTGCATTTTGATGTAATTCTATAAGTTAATTTTAATATTTTTTGAACTTTAATTTTAATATTTTGTATAATGTAATTGTTTGTGGTTTGTAATTAATTGTAATATAATTTGATAAAGTATTACATTTTAATATAACGTTTTTTTGTTTAGAAATTATTATTTTTTTTGTAAATAAAAATATTATATTACTTCATAACCAACCCAAATACATATCGCTCTTTTTCATGGTAGCAGAGTTTCAACGCCAACAACCTTTTCCGGCATTATAGACATTTTCAAAAATACCCTATTGTTCTGAACAGACTTCCAAAAAAGAAGAGACCACCTATCCTCAATTCTGCTATGAGCTATGACTATTATACTATTACGATAAGAAAACTAGACAATAAATTTGCACAAGACCATCATCTGAAACTCAAACTAGGTTCTTGGAGTGATCCCCCAGACTAGTTCCCTCGGCATCAATTAGCTTGATCCCCTCATTTATCTTCGACGATTCATTTCCATCTTTCTTTGGTTTCCCACTCTAGCGTGACTTCATACTGGAGCCTCTGGTCTCCATGTTCTGCATCCCCGGATTGTAGAACTTAAGCCCCAGCTTGGACGTAATCAAGTCAATTTTACGATGCATCAACCTGCTATCTACATTATGGTCCTTCCAGGAACGCACCGGCTCCTCATCCCCCTTACTTTTGGAATCTCCACTCATGGACACATGCAATATTAAATTCTTCATCACCCAGTACACCATTATCATGTTGGCATATGCAGCGGTGCTGCTGGCTGTGGTACTAGGGTCCACAACCCATTCTTCGACCTCCATCTGAATATCCTCAATTGACGTTGCTTGAACCTCTTCCCATAACTGCTTCTCGGCAGCCTCGATATCATCTCGAATCTCTAGGGGAATGCAGTCCATAAAAAAAGAAGTCACAGCTTGGGCCTGAGTTTGGTCTCACGTTACTCGGCCCCTACAACCGATCTTCCCTCCCATTCGCTTACCCTTCCCACATTGTCCCACGGTGCTCGACCCCATCCCAGTTCCCACATTCATGGGTCATTTAGGGGTCATTCTGGGGATATGTGAAAGAAGACACACAGACAGACAGGTAACCTAAAGCGAAGCTGTCTCTGAGTACCTCCCAGGGAGACTTACCCTCGACAAGAACAGAAAAATCAAAAGATTCACGATGATAATAGGTGGAGAGGAAAAAAAATTCCCTCTGATATAAGGACGAGGCAGCCATGATTACCATAAGCAGTCTGTACTTTCCCTCCCACTACTAGTACTTACCCTCACCCGCAGACGTACCAATTGTGAATCCTAACATCACACAGAATTTAATTACCATATATGGAAATGGGTTCGTATCCTTCCTCCATCTCTTTCCACACTTCATCTCGTACCCTTTAGTACCCAGCTTTGCAAATAGGTGAGTTATACTCATCATTTTCTGCATGATTAGCCTTGGTGGGATGACACCACAGCTAGGATCTTCGTCTCCCTCCTGTCACCATCTCGGGAAGCCTGACGGTTGTCGTCTACCTATCATCTTATCTCATAATTTGAGGAATCTAGGTGGCTATAGTTATGGGCCCAATTCTCGTTTCTAAACTCTTCCATAGTACCCATAATGTGGGCCCTACCCCCTTCTACTCTGAGGTTGGCAAGGAGATCCACCACCTTGTTTGTGTCTCGTCTTACGTGGCTAAAGGATACGGTTTGATAATAAGAGACAAGGATCCTCAGGGCATCCAACCTACTCGAGAGCCTCCAACTAGATGTGATTTGCTTTGTTGTTTGACCATCGGCTAATTTTTTTGTCATCTAGATTATAAAATTGGAGTCCCCCTGGCAATAACCGGCAACCAACCTTCCCCGGCTACAAGCTTGATACCCTAGACAAGGCCTTCCAATTCCACATAATTGTTAGTGTCATTACCTAGATATACAAAAAATACTTTCAAAATTACTCTGGTTGCATTCATACAAATACCCCCATACCTTGCTGCTTCCTTGTTTCCTTTGGCTTCCCTATCAAAAATTATTTTGAAAGAGTGCAGCGGTCAAGGGAACCAGGAATTCGGGCTAGACGGTCTGCAAATTTTGTCTCTTCATCTAAGCCCATCCAAATTGCTTATTCTCAATCCCCGATCAGACGCAATGTGAGCTTATTCCTCTAAGAATTCCTTGTCTTTCTCTCCCCACTGCATGCTTCTTATGGTTTCAAGTAGATTCTCAACCAACCTCCGCCACACCTCCTATTCATTGTATCTCTTATCCTGGAATATGCGATCATTTCTTTCCTTCCATTCATTCCACATAACCATCCCTGGAAACATCATCCATAGAGTCCTTAGAATCGTAATTTCAAGGCTTAAATATTCAACTCTCGCAAAGATTGTCCAGGTTGACCTCTCCTTCTATCGCTTCTCTGAAAGATCATGGCTCCTCCATCCCATAGCAAAGTTGTATAGGGG
>LPNX010659042.1:0-115363 GCA_001517045.1 Pseudotsuga menziesii | reverse complement strand
TTCGTGTGCAATGATGATTCGATCAGCTCCACATGATCTTCAGATGCTTCACATTATGAGCTCCCCTGGTGAATGATGGATCCGTCGGCTTCGAATGGTTTGGAGCTATGTATCATATCTTGAAACCCATGCGTAATCCTGTGTAGTTAATGACACGGTGTTTCACGACTTGCCTTCAGCAGTAAAACGCCATTAAATTTCATGATAGTCGTGTGAGATGCGTTCTGATCTCCTCCTTGGTGGCAAAAACCCACAGGCTCGTTTGATGTGAGACTGAGTACGGACACGTGCTCTCCCTTTTTTAATTTTTAATAATGAGACGTCCACGCCCTTTTGACAGCTAATCATAACTTAGCTTAATCCTTCTAGTCGCCAAGACTGGGCTTTTTTGGCAGCTAGCGTGAACTTGATCCTTAGTTCGATTCTCCCGGCTGCCATAACTGAGGTCTTTTGGTAGTGAACCTAGTCTCTACAAAACAGAGTTAACTACCACAAGCTGTTTTTTCAAAATTTTGAAATTAAGACTCAAAAATTTGATTTTTTGACTTAGTAATGAGAAAATAAAATATTTTTTTGACTCAAACCTATCAGCTAAAATAAAAGAAAACAGACTGGTTATTTTAGGAGATAACAGGGGAAATTGTCCAACATGTGCTCCATGTTTTCTTCACTGTTAAAGCATACGACACATTGGTAGGGACCATGAATCCCTCTTTTCCTTAGGTTTTCTCCAGTTAAGATCCAGCGTTTGACAACCAACCAATAGAATATGGCAACCTTTGGACAGGGATTTGTATCCCAGATCTTTTTTCCAAATTACTTTTCCAACCTCCTCATTGCTAGTGTGTATATCATAGGCTTCTTTAATGCTAAAAGTGTCTTTATGTTTGTATCCCTGCCTCATATTATTCGGCCTCGTCTTAATGTGGATGAATATATTTTGGAGAGCTACCTGGAAAGATTGAAGGTCATCTTCATTGGTTAGTCCTTCCATCTAGACCTAGTTCAACCATTGCCTTTGATCCTTCTAGTAATGACACACCTTAAATTTTCCTTATTCCATCCCTCTGGCCCTGATATTCTACCATCTAGGTTTCACCCCCATTTTGGGGAGTTGATTCCATGAATCGTCCCATAAATTGGCAAGCTCACCGTCACATATTTCCCAAAAACTATGCTCCTAAACAAGCTTTCAGCTAGATTGGGATTTCATCCATAAATGAGACCTTGGTCTCTCCTCATTGTATCTAATCAAATGAGCACTTGTTTTGTCCCTAGAATATTTCACATGCCACAATCTCACCCATGGTTCCATCTTGTGATTGCACCATCGCCACCAAATTTTAGAGCCTTGAATTTCAATCATAACTTCTGGATCCCTGAGACCCAAACCCCCTCTGTCCTTGGGGCAACAAATTTTGTCCCATCCAACCAAGGAAATTTTGGTCTTCTCTTCCCTCCCTCCCCAAATAAAATTTCTCTGGATACTTCTACTTTCCTTTAAAACAGGATTTGGTGTCTATAGTACTGAGAAGAGGTACACAGTCATTGCTTGGAGAATGACTTTGAACAAAATCGGCCTACTGGGTAGGTTTAGAGGTCGAAGGATCCAACTTGATAACCTACTTTTAAGTCGATCCAAAAGGTCTTTTCGGGACACCTTCCTAATGGTTCCATCCACTATGGGAGCCCCCAGGTATTTGGAGGGGAGGGATCCTTTGGAAAAACCCTGAATCTGGATTATATTCCTCTGGGCAAGGGAGATAGTATTGAAGAAAAAAACCTGTGATTTATCAGAATTAACTTTAAGCCCTTAAGATTTTGCAAAAAGCCTTAAAATTTTCTTAAAATCTCGGGCCTCTTGGATTGAAGGGTGCCCCATTAACATCGTACCATCCATGAATTGTTGGTGTGTTTGTTTATCCATTCCCTTGTGGAGGTTTATCCCATGGATCTCTCCTCTCATATATTGGTCTTGGAGGAGCTTACTCAGCCCCTCGGCCATTAAGATGGAAAGAAAAGGGGAAAGGGGATCCCCCTGTCTGATTCCCTAGGAGGGGTGAAACATCCTAGTCGGTGAACCATTCAGCATAATAGAGAAAAAGAGGGTGTAAACTAGATTCATTATCCACTCCACCAATTCCATTCCAAATCCAAAAGCTTCCAAAATACTTTTCATACACTACCAACTTAACTTATCATATGCTTTTTCTATATGCAATTTTATCAGCATACCCGGTTTCTCAGTCACCTTCAAACAATGGATAGTTTCTTGAACCAGGATGATCCCATCCAACATCTTCCTTCTTTCCACAAAGCCCGATTGTTCTGGGATAATCATGATGGGGAGGAGTGGATTTAATCTATTAGTTATAAATTTAGTTATGATTTTGTAAATGACATTACATAGGGTGATGGGTCTGAACTTACCTGGGGTATCAACTCCTTCCCCTTTACAAATCAGGGTTAGGAAAGTGGCATTAAAATCCCTTAAGAATCCATGATTCCTCCACTATTTCCATAAATTCCTCTTTGATCAGGTCCCAAACGAAGTGGAAAAATTTTGTAGTGAAACCATATGGCCCTGGTGCTTTCCCCAGGGCCATCTGATGCACATCTTCTTCCACCTCCTGCATAAATATTGGTATAACCAACATCTCATTATTCTCTCTGGTGATCACCCTGTGGATGAGTTTGGTGATCCAGGCTATCTCCTGGCTCCTATCGCCTCTATCCTCAGTCATTATTTCCTCAAAATGGTGAACGAATTCTTCCTCAATTTCTCCTCTGGAATCAACCTAGCTGCCATTATATTTCCTTAGTTTGTGAATCTTCGACCTATGTCTGTTATGGAGGACCAAATTATGAAATAATTGGGTATTCTTCTCACCTTCCTACAGCCGTTGATTCCTATATTTTTGTTTCCAGAATATATCCTCCTGTTTTTCCCTAGCTTCCAACTGATTCAGCAAATATTTCTCCTTCTGTTTCATCTACTCATCCCACCCTACCTTCATTCCTCTCCGGTGGGTATTGTCAATATCCTCAATCATCCTCCTCTTATCTTGAAAAATGTTCCCAAAGTATTCCCTATTCCATGTGCGTATTTTGGCTTTGAGAGCCTTTAGATTTTGTTGGAATTGATACATCCACGTGCCAATGGGGGGAACCAATTCCTACCACCATTGACTTACCAAATCCTTAAAGTCTTTATGCTCCAACCATAATTGTTCAAACCTAAAATGTTTGCTTAAGATGGCATTTGACCAATCCCAGTTGATTCTCATGGGTCAATGGTCTAACCCCGTAGCCAGAAGGACACTGGCACTTATTTCCCTAGTACCTCTGGAAATGTCCTCTGTGACCAAAAATCTATCAATTCTAGAAGCAAGAAGGTGTTCTTCCCCATGTTTTTTGTTCCATGTGTACCACCCATCCCCCGTCTCGAGGTCTATAAGAGGATTGTGGACCATAAAGTCCCTGAACGCTTCTTGGAATCTATCCAAGACATGCCTTCCTCCCTTTTTTTCCTTGAGGGAGGTTATCAAGGTAAAATCCCCTCCTATAATCCAAGATACTTCGCAGGCTTGATCCTTTATCCAATTCATCAAATTTAAAAATGTCGGCTTTTGAGGAAATTCACTTGGGCCGTAGACATTCACCAAGGTTCCTTTTTCCCCTGAATCTAAGATGTTAAAATTGGAGAACAGAGAGAACTGGTTGGACCTCCATTCTAATAGGAAAATGTTATTTGGTTTCCATAGAAAGGCTAAATCGCCAACCATTCCCGTGGCATCAATCATCATAACCCTGCTTCCTCTCCAAATATTTTGTCCCAACTTCTCCATTACTTCTGAATTACACTTTATTTCTTGTAAAAAAAGAACATCTGGATTTTCCTGTTTGACCTTCCTTGTTAAGGTCTTTATTTTACTAGGATGGTTGCATCCCTAAATGTTCCAGGAAACGATCTTCATTGGTTAACCCTATTTACTTCAGAGAATGCCGCCAGTATCGTCGAATACTGGCCTGATTCTATCAGCTTTAATCCTACCTCCGCAATCCTTTGCTTATTCGTCTTTCTTCCTCTTTTTAGATATTCCTTCGTAGATTTTATTTTTCTCCCTTTCTGAGGATCAGATGCAATCCCCAATTGTTGGTGAGCTTTGGTTTTGATGATTGCTTCCTGGAGTAGTTCCAATTGTCTTCTAGAAACATACCCCCTACCCTTCTCATCGCATTCCTTCTCAATCTCATCCAAAGCAAGCTCACCCAGCTCCATTTCTTCTGCACCTTCTTCATCTGTTGCCTCACTCTGGTCATCCTCCTCCTTCCCACTACCTACTTCCATTCCCTTCCCCACTTCTTGCTTCTTCGGATCCGTTACCTTATTCCTTTCCTCTTCTGCATCCTCTCCTTTATCCTCCAAAATCTGAAAAGGATTGTTGTTGGTAACCGTGTTTCCCTGGTTCTCTTTCATCGTCTTCCGTTGTCCCCCATCTTGTTCTTTTTTTACTCATTGCTTGCGTAAATCCTTCCCCATCTTTCTCTTCCCCGTGGGGGCGCTTAGAAATGGGTGGTTCTTGGATCAACTGCAAGCAGTTCCTACCAAAATGACCATATTCATGACATTGTCTACACCTAAACGGAAGCTCCTCATAGTCAATCAGTTGTTCCCACTCCTCATCATCCTAGTTCAGGATTATTTCTTTTGGTAAATCTTTCGAAAGATACATATAGACACAGATGCAAGCAAAAGTCATATACCTCTATTGTTTTGTCTTCTCTGCAACCTTTACAAATTCCCCGATCGCGTTACCGATGTCTTGTAGAATTTCTAGATCCCAGTACTCGCATGGGAGGGAAAACAATTGGATCCAAACTAGAGCAACCTTCATATCCTTAGTTTCCGGGTTAAATCGTTCTTTCCATGGTCTTAGATACATCCCCACCGAGAAGAAAAAATAGTGCCCTCCATCAAGAACCCTATCGTGGTATTCCTGGTTAAAAAAGATGATAGTAAAGAAACTCTTGGATCCCAAATGGATATCATAATGGCCTTTAGGGCTCCAGTTACTCTTAATCTGGTAGACTAGATCTCTCTCTCGAGGCCAAATCCCCACAAATTTACCGATGAGGGCCTTCTCCTTCCATAGCTCAACCTTCCCCCTAATATTATCAGATCTGATCTAAATGGTCGGTATAGTTTGGGTTTTTGGGTGACAACAACCTGATCCCAATCTCTTGCCATTACCTTTCTTGGCTCCGCTCCCTTCCCCAGTCCCGTTCCCTCCATGCCTTTCTCCGAGCATCTAGCGCTTGGGAACCGTCGTCTCCATGTGCAATAGTGGGGGGGTTATGGCCCCTACCCTACACGTCCTCCCCTTGGACTCCTGCGCAGCCACAACCTCTCGTAGCCCCTTCGTCGTCCTCCCCGATCGATCCACTATCAAAACCCTACTGACCTGTTGCACTTCCTCTTCACTCTCTTAGTGTTTATAAATTAGTTTTTTGAAAATTAATTTTTAAATTAGGTTTTTATGACTTTATTATTTTGTAATACTTTTATTGTAAATTTTTTATACAAATCTAATAATAACATATTTTAAAAGTATTAAAAAACTTAAAAATACTTTTTAAAAATAACAAAATAAAATAAAGTTCAACTAAAAATATATAATTATAAGATATTTTTGAGATTAAGAAAAATGGATGAATATATCATATATTCATAAGTAAAAATGTGTAAATAAAAGATATTTTTAACATTAAGAAAAAATAGATAAATATAACATATATTGGAAATTGTGTAAAGACATGCTAATTAAGTGAAAAGACATATATTTTTTTTTCAAAATACATGAAGGGACAATAATATATTTTGTTGAAAAAATGTGAAAAGACATTAGTACTTTACTTTGGGGTAAACGAACAATGTCACAAGTTCCAAATTGAATGTTGCGTTTCACAGATCAAAACATATTTCCAAGGGTTTTGGAAATATGTTTTGATCTATGAAACGCAACATTCAATTTGGAACTTGTGACATCATTCGTTTAAATAAAATACATAGGCCTTTGCAAGTGATCTACAAGTTAACATCTCATTAACACGTTCAATGATTTCCTCACACACATATGTCAACCTGACAAGTTCTTTATCCTTATCTATAGTCTCTTGCACTTATTGTCCCAAGATTTCTTTCAACTTGATGTTCTTATTGTTGAGGAATTCTAAATAATGAAATTCAATTGAAGTTAATTTGAATTTCTCTTCTATTTGAGAAATTCGCTGGCAGTGCTCAAAGATAGAAATGACATCATCGCCTCTTGATTTAGCTTCAAGCTTCCATTTATCCACCTCACCTTGAGCAATATGAAACTGTCTTATAAGAACTTCAATTGAGTTTGTGGTAGCAGCAGGGGTTGAAACCCCTATTTGTACCCTACTTGTACTAGACCTTCTCATCTTCCTAGGTGTCTATTCAACAACTTGACTATTGGTTCTCTCCTTTATTGGTGTTTTCTCAGCAAGATGGCTATTGGTATCTACCTTTTCCTCAATGATAGGGACCCCTTGTGGAGAAGTGGGTTCCTCCTTTTGTGGAGAATCTAAACTTTGAATTGGTTACTCAACTTGCATCAAGGGTCCAGACCTTGTTATGTAGTCTTTGGGACCTTTTATTTAAGTTCTCCAGAAGTTCAAGGAGATCTTATTGTGCTCCTCTGCACTCTGCTACTACTTGGTTCAATTGCTTCTACAATGGTCTACACAAGTTCTATAGCTTGTGGAATTTATACAATTTTTGTTGATGGTGTTGATGCTACAACTTACCATTGTTCTCGAATAGGATATGGTGGCTCCATAATTGCTTTAGAGTGGGTGACAAACATTTCCCTAGGGACAAGTTTGCCTTCTTTTGAAGGCATCTACAATAAAGACTTTGATTAATGCATGTTGGGCTACAACTAATTCTCTCCTTGCTTGGACATTTTTTTGCCATAATTTGTAGTGATATCATTAAATAATAGGGAATACAATCACTTCTCTTATGGCTCAAGTTACTAGAATTTTGAAATGGTAAGCCAACGAAGCATTATGCCTTCCGTCGCAAGTAATGTACCTCATGATTTTCAATACTGCCTATTCCCATGGACTTCGTAATGTCTCCCTCTTTACACCCTTCCATGTGTCCATGGTTGTCTCTCCAACATTATAAATAAATAAATAAATAAAAATGTTTTGTTTTGCATAAAAAGAATGTGTTTTTCTTTTAAACCTCGAACTACTAAGTCACTTCCATGGATTTGTTTTTCAAAGTCTACAACAATTGTATTATTGTATCCATCAATTTTGTTAAACAATTCCATCTACCCAACTTGTTCAAATATCTATTGTACTATCCCTTTTACTTAACACTCCAACAATGATTGCTGAAATATTTCATAGTTAGCTATCATCATTTAAATCTTCTTGTTATGCAACCAAGAAATTTTGTTTCCTATCGTTACTTCTCTTTTCTCATTTGCAATGGACTAAGATTCCTGACCTCCTCAACAATATTATAGGATAATGATCTTCATTTCTCATATGTGAAAGACCCATTTAAATCTCTTGATATGATGGAGGGTTGGTGAACCTTTTGACCCTATAATTTCTTAGTCATACTTGCCATCGTTTCTACAACGATCGACATTCAATGGGAAATAAGAGAGGATTCATCCATGTGATTAGGCACCAATCAACACGATGGTGGTATTAAACTCATGATTCAATCACATTCATCACCCAAAACTCATCGTTGTTCTTTTCAATTGCATTATTTTACTACAAACATAGTGGCTCAAGTTGGCATGCAAATTGACAAAAGCTAATATTGAAACGTCGATTCAACAACATGAAAACTACCGCAAATTCAAATTTTATTCGCACAGAATGAAGCCTCGTGACTACCTCCTCTTAACTTAATGTATGTCCGACCTTAGGGATTGGCCAACAAATTACTTGATATAGGGTTGATGCAAGGGAATAAGGGTTAATGATAGGTTCTTTTAGCTAACCGTGGTAATTCAATTGCATAAAGATGAAGATTTTAGGTATATACTTGAGTTCCATGCATTGTTGATTTGTGTTGTGTTTTGCAGTGGTGTGTAGTTTTGTGTCCTTGTGTAATTCATCAACTTGAGTTGTTCTCCTTATCTTTGCTTGTTTCCTCATCTTTTGTGTTGGAGCTTGTGTTTGTTTTGATTGACATAAATGGAAACATCACATGAATTGTGTTTTGTTATATATATATATATTATTTTTGTTTCTCAATGACGATTATCTAGCAAGTTGTATTGCTAATGGAAGTTGTACTCTATCGTATGATGTCCTTGTAGGTTTTTATCATAAGATTTTTATTTTTATTTTTTAAGAATGGAATGTACTTATTTAAAAGGTATGGATGCCTTTAATGGCATTAAGGCCATTTTCTTTTCTTTGTAGAGTGAATGGATTCCTCCTTAGGGAATAGCTTATTATACATCTATAAATAGTGTCCATTGACAATGATTGGTGTTTTGTCTTCATTAATAATTTTTATCCTGATGAAGTCATTGCTAAATATATAATCAACGAGCCATACTCCCTAGACAAGCTCACTGTACTCCCCGAGGCGAGTGAGTGGAGGGTCGTTGAGAGACCCAACGGCCCTCTCCTCACTCACCTCGGGGGGGACAACAAGTCTATCGGTAAAATAATTTTTTCCAATATATAATATACCTCATATGGCCCAAGCCATCTTGTTATGAGCTTTCCTTCGATGTCCTTAAACCCAATCATATAGAAGAGCCTAGTGTCCAAGTTGAATTGCTTGACCTTGATGAATTTTTCATACCATCCAATTCTCTGTTGTTGGATTTTTTTGTATTAAATAGAGTTCGTTGTTGAATTTCATCTAGAGCTTTGAGTTTTTGAACTCTCTCTTTTTATGTCGCGAAAAGGTATAATTCTAGCTACAATGTTGTTCTAAGTGTTTTAATTTCAAATTCTATTGGTAGTAATATAGACTTACCATACACTAGCTTGTTGGGTGTGAATCTAGTTGTTGTCTTCCATGTTGTATTGCATTCCCAAGTTTCCTATAGTAATCTATTTAAACAATCTTCTCTGACTCTCAATTGTTTTTGGTGAGCATGTATTCTAATTCTCTATTTGTAATCTCAACTTGTCCACTTGTTTTGTAGAATAAAGGAAGTAGACTTTCTATGCCTAATGTCATGTTTTGTAGAATATAGGAAGTAGAATTTCTCTTGTATCTGAGTTAGGAATTGAATAGAGAGCCTCAATTTGTTACTATTTCTCTTGAAACACCGAATCTTGTGAATATGTTCCCATATAAAAAGTCAATAACTTTGTCTTGTTTAACATTTGGGAGTTCCTTCAACTCCATTCATTTGGTAAGGTACTCTACAAACAAGGATGTAGTTCTTTTGATTTGATGTAGAATATATTGGACCAACCAAATTTAAACCCCATTTTCCAAATGGTTCCAATGAAATTTGGGGTTGTAGAGGTATTTCATCATCTTGCTTGCATTTTCCCATTCTTTGGATTTCAACAAACATGTTTGGCATACTCTATGTCATCCTTATGAACGGTTTACCAATAGCAACCTTCAAGTAAGACTTTAAGGGTTTTTCTCTTAGCTGCAAAGTATCCTCCATATGTGTGATGGATTAATTCACCTATCTACTACATTAATTATTCTAATGAGTGGATTAATATCATTGATAGTCACTAATATATATATCCATTATCGATCTTATCTTAAATATGCATGCATATCAATAAACAAAAAGGAAATATGGTAAAGGAAGAAACCTTGTTTCTAGGGGTTGTTTGTAGAATTTTAGTATGCTTGTCCAATTCAGCCACCACTATAATGTCCTTCACGTTCCTGCACACAATTCAAACAACCACCTTCCTTATGCTCCTTTGCATAAACTTAACAAATGTGCATGCATATCAATAAACAAAAAGGAAACATGGTAACGGAAGAAACCTTGTTTCTAGGGGTTGTTTGTAGAATTTTAGTATGCTTGTCCAATTCAGCCACCACTATAATGTCCTTCGCGTTCCTGCACACAATTCAAACAACCACCTTCCTTATGCTCCTTTGCATAAACTTAACAAATAATGTCATCAATTATAAACTACTTTTAGGTAAAGTAATCCACAACCAAATATGGAACCCCTGCATTTTCACATAAATAACAAGGAGACAAGTAATATCGTAGTTTTAACCACTTTATTTTAAATTTGGATTGTACAAAGTTGTGTATAGGTTTATTTATTATTGTACTTTTCTTAAATACCATGAGGAATATATGCCATGGTGATTTTAATACTCACAAATATTTTTATTTTGCAATTAATAAGATAACCAAGATTAACACGGTATGAGTGCCTTAAGTTACTATGATATTGCAACAGGGAAAAGATGAAGATGTCTAAGGGTATATTAATGTGCCTTATCCACTTTTCCCTTATCAAACTCATCACGCTTATCATGTTGATCCTAGTCTATAGTTCAAATGGAGAAAAATATAGTGGATTCAACCAATTCCTAAATATAGGCAACCACCTTCGGAAATTTGTCTCCTTACATTATTGGAACCAAAAAGTGTTCAATTAAGACTCTTCTTATCATCCTTGATTCATGAAAAGAAGGGAAAAGAGAGTTTTAACCTTGAAAGGGGTGGTTGTCATACTAAGGGACATAACAACCATGAAAAAAAGCCATGAGAAGCTTGTGAGGAACCTAGAACTAAGAAAAATTCTATTAGAAGTTAATGAGCCACAGCTTGGAACTTTCCATGCCACATTGAAGAGAACTAGAGGGAGGGAATGTTGATTAGAGAAGGAAGAGTTTATCCTTGTGTTGTGTGGGAAGAGTGTGGATGCTAAATAGATAGTCCCATTTAAGATATCAACAATAGTAACATTGATTAAATCTTTTTCTGGGAGAAAATTGTCATGAGAATTATGCATTATCCTCTTCACCCCTATGGTATCATAGCCTAGCTAGGGGGTGGCATCTATACTATATAGCAGGCAATGGTTGAGTGTGTTAGATTTGTGACCCTTCTCTTCCATGCAGGGATTTCTTGTCTCCCACGAATTCCTTTCTCTCCTATTTGGACTCCATTGTACACCAATGCAGGTTTCTTTCCTCTCGACTGACTCTCCTTATTTGAATTCTACTTACTCTACGAAGCAGGCCCCACCTTCCTCACATGGCATGCATGCTCACACATACATAGGTTTGGGATCTCATGGCGGCTCTCAGTTGTACAAACACACAACACCTATTATGTGTGGGGCTCTTAGGGTTAATGTGTGATTCTAATCTCAACCATAACTAGAGCATGCCTCCATTAACTAAGTCACCCTACTCTCTTTCACTCGTTTCCTATGCTTAACAATAACCAAGGTTTCCTCTTCTCCCATGGAGATCAAGGCATGGCCAATGCAGCCAACACTGGCCATACACAAGGATCTTACAATAGAGTTACTCAAGCCTTTAAATAGGCTTCATCACATGCTAATAACATGGGTAACCCAATACCATGGGCCCATAAACCACCAAATAAACCTATTATTAACCAAATCAACATTATTTTTAATTACTCTATAATCAATTCGAGTTTATTCAAACAAGGTAGAAAATGGCTCCATCTCAATGAATGGTTTGGAATTTGATCTTTAAAAAAGATACGTGCCTTCTCATTTCTATGAATATCTTTATAATATTATGAGCATAATTTTATATTGAATATGGTTAGATACATTGAAAATTTCCTATGATATGGATCATCCTCCATTGGTTTGGATGAGTGGTGGTTAAATATTACATATAGATGTTTGAACATGGAAGGTAGTGATTGGCTTGTGTTAGTTCACCAAAGCTTGTATTTGACACCTTTCTACCATGACTATTGTCTCAATTGCTTGAGTTTTGTTATTCAAATAGAGATTTGGTAATTGATGCTACACTAAGATTGATAAGTATCCTTTGACTTCTTGAATGTTTGGTAAAATAAAATTGAATGGATTATCCAACACGAAAACCCTTGAATTTGTTGCTAACTTCTCATTGGCATTTCAATTTGGTAGAAGAATAACAAATTTCTTGTTATTGGATTTTTTATTGTGTAAAAATAAGACACTAATGTTAATTTCTGATTGGAAATTTGATTTCTAAAGAATATGATAATTGTTGTTATTCATATCACTTGCAAAATCAGTTTGGGCAAAGGCATGTGAAGATTGTTGTTTCATTGTTTTGGTAGCTTGTTTGTAGGATAAATGCAAGCTCTTATTTGGGGGTAAAAACCAATCCCGGGTTATGGACTACTTTGCATCACTAATTATGTTCATAACTTGCATTCTTGGGCAAGTTATTCAATGCCAAAGTGGGGCATTCTTAGATGTGTGTTTTCTTGTATTAGCAAAGTGATTTCAGAAAGAAAAAACCATTGTTGATAATGAATTCAATGCATCCCCTTAATCAAGTAATTTCATGGGATAAAATAAATTCCCAAACATCTCTTCAATGCATACACTCAAAGTGTTTAAAGAAATGTTTTAACAACCCAACATTTAGGCAAAAATACTTAGGCATACATTCAATTCTCTTTTTTGGCTTGTGAATGGTGTATTTTCATTTACGAATAGAATGTCGATGGCAAATGATTACAAGTATAAGTCTAAACATTTTGGGCATAAAATCAATTTATGTTTTCAACCTTAGATGTGCTTACCTTCTCTTCAAGGAAATCTCAATGTGGGCAAGCGATTTCTAGGGGCAAATTGTTTCCCATGATAACTACATATGTTGATGGCTCTGATCTTAAGAAAATCATTATGGTTTTATTATGAAATCTAATTATCATTATGGTTTTGTGATGAAATTTAATTTTGATAAAATCGACTTATGTTTTCAACCTTGGATGTGCTTACCATTTCTTCAAGGAAATCCCAATGTTGGAAAGCGATTTCTAGGGCCAAATTGTTTCCCACAATAACTACATATGTTGATGGATCTGATCTTAACAAAATCATTATGGTTTTGTGATTAAATTTAATTTTGATAAAATCAACTTATGTTTTCTACCTTAGATGTGCTTACCCTTTCTTCAAGGAAATCCCAATGTGCGCAAGCGATTTCTAGGGGCAGATTGTTTCCCATGATAACTACATATGTTGATGGGTCTGGTCTTAATAAAATCAATATGGTTTTGTGATGAAATCTAATTATCATTATGGTGTTGTGATGAAATTTAATTTTGATCAAATCGACTTACGTTTTCAACCTTAGATGTGATTACCCTTTCTTCAAGGAAATCCTAATGTGGGCAAGCAAATTCTAGGGGCAAATTATTTCCCACGATAACTACATATGTTGATGGGTAAGATCTTAAGAAAATCATTATGGTTTTGTGAAAAAATTTAATTTTGATAAATTGACTTATGTTTTCAACCTTAGATGTTCTTACCCTTTCTTCAAGGAAAACCCAATGTGGGCAAGCAATTTCTAGGGGCAAATTGTTTCCCCCGATGACTACATATGTTGATGGGTCTGATCTTAAGAAAATCATTATGTTTTGTGATGAAATTTAATTTTGATAAAATGGACTTATGTTTTCAACCTTATATGTTCTTACCCTTTCTTCAAGGATATCGCAATGTGGGAAAGCGATTTCTAGGGGCAAATTGTTTCCCACGATAACTACATATGTTGAAGGGTCTGGGCTTAGGAAAAACATTATGGTTTTGTGATGAAATTTAATTATCATTATGGTTTTGTGATGAAATTTAATTTGGATAAAATTGACTTATGTTTTCAACCTTAGATGTGCTTACCCTTTCTTCAAGGAAATCCCAATGTGGGCAAGGTATTTCTTGGGGCAAAATGTTTCCCATTATAACTACATATGTTGATGGGTCTGATCTTAAGAAAATCATTATGGTTTTGTGATGAAATTTTATTTTGATATAATCAACTTTGGTTTTCAACAATAGATGTGCTTACCATTTCTTCAAGGAAATCCCAATGTGGGAAAGCGATTTCTAGGGAGAAATTGTTTCCCACGATAACTACGTATGTTGATGGGTTTGATCTTAAGAAAATCACTATGGTTTTGTGATTAAATTTAATTTTGTTGCCATCTTTGATTACGTGAATTTTTTTAGAGAAACACAAGCATAGATTGTCTTCCTTGTGTCCTTGTGCAATTTTTCTATATGCCAAATTGTGTTCAACTAGTATCCTTGTGGGTAGACTTGAAATAAATTTAAAAAAAATGTTAACCCGGGATAAAACACAATGATTTACCCTTGAAACCCTTAACCAAAAAAACCAACATTCATTGGAGCCAAATATCATATTTTCTCATTATCATTATGAATCCTTCACAATACAGAATATAGGTATTATGTAGCATCCAATGCCCTAATTTGTAACCTAGATTAGAAAAAAGACTCCAATCCCTTAACCGAGATTAAATTACATCTTTTTAGAAGATTCCCAAAAACAGTTGACAACAACCCAAAAAATGGCCTACATCATAAACAACCTACTAGCCTATTTCTGTGAAGTTGCCAGAGGGATCATCAAGCGCGTCATTGATAGGCACACCTTCCCCAAAAAAATCATGCAAATAATATAACATATACTCAACTTGATTATGACGAGAAGGATAAAATATCTATGTATCGTAGACTCTGGGTGCAAAAATATATATTTATAACATATGTCCCCCAATGTATGCAATTTAAAAAAAATTGATGGCCAAAATGAATCATGAACAAAGGATATTGAGAAGTGGACTAAGGAGTTGCATAGAGCCTAAACTCAAAAATAACTACAAAAAAATATCATATCTAGACCTTCCATGAGACAAGCATACCCATGCTCAATTGTGACATGATCATGACTACCAAACCAAACACACTGCAAATCCATGAAGCATGAATGTGTAACAACATGGTCATGAAGAATACACTATGGATCCATGTTAATAAAATACCATAGCCATGAGCATATACAAGATAGACTTCCATCTTAGTGTACATCAAAATAGGCCAAGAACTGGGAAAAACATCAACTAATCTTCCAATGTACATATCATACAACGATATATGTATGCACAACTTGGGACAAAAATTAAGGTAGAAGAAGCATAATCAACCACATTAGAAAAAGAACCAAAGGAGGGGGTTGACAAAGATGTTGAAAAAGAACTAGTCAACAAATAATTTGTTACTTTTCCTTTTCTCTTTTCCTCTTTTGCATAAGACCATGCAAGCCTCTATGTCAAAGGTTATGATGGGGTCCTAAACTAGCCTATATTCATTCATTTTGTATTACTAATTACAATACAATACCTGATATCTACTAAAATGACCAACCATGTAGCTAATGACAATACATTTATTAATAGCTTGCAATAGTTTACTTTAGTTGTATTTCAAGAAATTGTGCTAAGAAAATGCTTAGTTTTCTTAATTGATAATGAGTATGAGTTTATGGTATGTGTGTTGATGAGTTGCTCTGGTAGCTTTAACCCTATGGCTGTGGAAAAGTTTTTTTGTTTGTATTTTAACCTTGATTTTTCCATTGACGCGTGTGTTATCTACAACTAGGATAAATGACAAGCGACAACCACAACCCTTCCAACATTGCAAAGAATGCATGCCCATTAAAGCAAAGAATCATGCACTCTGTTGGTATAAGATTAGGGCATTGATTGACTTATCCTAGCAAACTAAACAAGGAAACATTAATGTTGCAAAGGCATGACCCACAATACTCCAACCCAAAAAGGAAAGAGATGATTGCATGCCCTACAACGACCAAACGAAAGTTGTTAACCATGAGGAAGATGGCTTGAAAAGGAGGGAGATGGCCACATGGCCACACACTCTATAGTAATCCATTTAAAGCAATATAGCAAAAGAAAGAGTGCTTCCATCGACTCTCGACTGAATCACTTCTTTTGGCATCAAAGAAGAATCATACAGCCCAAGATCTTGTTCCTCATTAAGTTACCTAATGAATAGAAAAATGGTAATGTTAGGGGTAAGTCTACAATGCATAGATTGAAATTCTTCAACCAAAATACAAGGCTCTATTAATACAAATATGGTCAAATGCAGCTCAATAAGAATCCAAGACAATTAATACAAGGTATAAACTTTTCAGGATCTTGAAGGAGATCAAAGAAAATGTGGAACAATTTAATTTATTTGAAACATCATGTCAAATAAAAAGATCGCAAGGAAAGACGAATTATTAATATATTGCAAATCTCTTTGTAAGGGCTTAAGTTTGTGGCCAATGTGGTGGTCTCCAAGCAAACCGCATACCTTGCAACTATGTTCCAAATGTGTTAATGTTTTGGATAGGTTAGGGTTTGATATAAGCAAATTGAAAGTTTTATATTTTAATGCATAAAACAAAACTAAAAGAAAGCTAGATCCAAAACAGTATTGTTGTAATAAATTTGAAACTTAAATTTCATCTCTTTCAACTTACACTTTGTTGGTCACTGCACTAAAGTTGGTCCTCAAGATAAATTTCATCAAATGCAATGTACATAACTTAAATAGTAGTACATACTAATGAACAGCAAGTAATAAAATGTTAGTTGAGATCTGGTTTGGATCTGCCTTATACTCTGACACTTTTGGAATCAACTCTTGTCACTGAGAGGACAAGCTGCCAAAAGGAACAGCTGACATATCTTGAGAAAGAGAGAGAGAGTTAGAGTGTTGTAGATTAAGGTTAGACACATAAGGTAGCAGTCAATATGACAATCACCAAAAGTGAAGACCCCAACAATGGCACTCAGCCCCAAACACAGTTAGGCACCAACAAGATTACAACCAATTCAAGAAGATTAACACAAGTAATGGCACAAATCTTAGCAACCCAACAAGGTCAAGTTTGAGTCCTATCAATCCACAAGAATCATATCTCTGCCCAAGCATCCCATAGTTCACAGAGATCAAAGCTATGTCCAAACACCTCATAGAGGTCACAGAAGGTCAAAGCCCAGCACAAAGAGTCATAAAACAAGTCTGAACAACCCCAAGGGTCATTTCCCACTCTAGTAAACAGCAAAAGGGTCACAACCCGCTAGGATAGGTCTTACACAATCACAACCTACTAGGATAGGTCTTTCACAATCACAGCTAAGTCTTGGAAGGAAACACAGTCATACACAATCCATAGATCAAGTGCAAAAGGTCACGGCACAACAAGAGAGACACCACACAGTCCGTGGATCAACCTGGGGAGAGATAATAGTCTTAAGCCAATAAGAGAGATCACCGAAGTTGTTAACAAACACACCCTAGTCAAAACAGACTTAACCCTAAAATAATGAAGCCTAGGCTAACAATCCAAGAGTAACCCATTGCCTATATTAACAACACCAAAGTGAACTTGAATCAACCTGAAACAATCACAAGTCAATTTCATTGAGTCACAGCCCAATAGAAGAGACACCACACAGTCTACACGTCAACTGCAAAAGGTCACGGCTCAGCAAGAAGGGACATTACACAATCCGCAAGTTAATAGCAAGAGGTCACGACCCAGTACAGCTCACGGTTCAACAGAGAAGGGAACAACCCTTAAACTCAGATATGAAAAACCCAAGAATGAAGCAACAAAACCCTAGCAAAATACTCCTTGACCCCAAAACATAAAGTTTAGAGCTGAGATCTAACTTTTTCGATGAATTACAATGAAGGATAAGACTTGTTTTTATAACTTGAAAGGAAATCTAGAAGGGACGTTCAACCCTACCTTTTAGGGTGGTTACCAATAAAACATAAAATAAAATTAGGTTAAATTAGTATAAGGTACCAAAGGTCAAATGGTCACATAAATAACAATAATAAAAACAATAAGATAAATGTCTTCATACCAAAGGTACACACAATAAGGGTGTTAGGACTAAGTAAAAGATAAAGGACCATAAGTCAACCAAGGGATCATACCCCTTTTACCCATAGAACCAACAAGACCAAGGACTTTAATCTTTTCTCTCAAGACATATTGTTACATGTGTTCCATATATATTTTTATCATTACAGTATAAGGAAGAAGATCCAAACTAGATGATGTAATCCTCTAGTCCTCATCAAGAAGTGGTCAAACCCTTCTTCTCTAAAGGGTTAGGTGCTAGTGACATCATCAAGGGGTGGTCAATCCCTTGAGAAACAACCTATCAATAACCAATTAGGAGAGAGGACATCACATATCATCATCTTGGTCAACTTGACCAAGATCCACCTGGTTAACTAACCAAGACTGTACCAACAAGAATTGCTTGGTCCTAGACCCAGAATTTGCCTAGTCCCAAACCGAGAGGCATATAGGGTCCCTAACCATATGTTAGGGACTTTGTCATGGCATCAACATGCTTGGTCCCAAACCAAAAACCCCAAAAGACTATTGGGGGGCCTAGGGTACCTTCTAGGGTCAACTGACTAGGGTAATAAGCCAAAAGGGAATTTGTAAGAAAAACAAATACTACAAACCAAAATTTCCCACGATGCAAAATAAGGCACTTTGATCAGTCCAATAAATGATATACATGGAAACCAACCAAGGAAAATTTTCATTCATTGATAGTTAACCAGGACCCTTTCCTTCAAAGAGAAAAGCTTAGTTCTAACATGGATCAAATGATCTAATTATGCAACGATGTGGAAGGCCATAAAAGTGAATGTTACAAGGTCTCATAACCCTCCCTTGTACGGTTAGACAAAAGTCACAAATATAATAGGAATTGAAACCTACCATGTAGCATTATTAAGATATATTTATCCATATATGGGCGCTCTTTGCAAGATCACAATACAGTTGTGAAATTGAAACTTAGCAATGATACCAATTTATCATATCACAAGCTAAGTGTGGGGTTAAAAACCCACAACATTCACCTCCACTTACAAGATCATGAGAGCATTGCAATGTCCATTTTTTGTTGTCACCCAAAGGTGATAAGTCACATACAAATAGTCATGGTCCTACAACTTCAACATTGTGGGATGTCTTGAAAATTGCAACCCAAGCTTGGACCCTACATACAAATTATGCTCCAAACCTACAATCTAAGGTTGCATATGAATATATTGTTAGAAAGAACACTTGGTATGAATTAATTTTGTAGGAATTAGACTTATGCAAGAATGTGTTGCAAGACAATAATGTAAAATATCAAAAGTCATAAGATTTACTTATTGTAGCCAGAAGATTGCAAGCCACATGCAAACAATGATGGTCCCACAACCCTGACATTGTGAGATGGCTCCAAAAGAGTGACCCCAAGATTGACCCCACAAAGTCATACACCAAACCAAGGTCACAATATAATGTTACAAAAGAATATGTTGTTGCAAAGAACATTTTGTATGAATTAGAAGACCCACAACTCAACATTGTGATATCATAGAAATGGTATTTGTATAAATTAGAGACCTAAATTGTGATGGCATAGAAATAGTAAACATGTAAGAACTAGATCAACCCAAAAATATACATGTTGCAAAACCATATGGAAGTCTCATGTCACCATTGTAATGGAGGAAGTCAAATAAGAGATATTTGGCCCACCAGGTTTATTGAGATTCCAATTCAACAAAAAAAGTAAATCAATATTATATGGCTCAAGGAGGGAGGATTAAATGATTCAAGTAAGTACTCTCCTTTCAATAATAACATTGGCTTGAGAAAGGAAGTCCTCTTTACCTATACAAAATGTAACAAGTTCTACCAAAGAAAGATAATTTTACAATTTGTAAATAATGTAGTGAAGAGTGAGAATCTCAAATCCAAGTATAACAATTACGTTCTAGACCTAATTGCTGTCAGTAAGAAGCATCAAGCTATTGAACTCATCTATCAATTCATTGGTATGTAGCCCTTTGTTAAGATTAATGATTTGGAATAACAAGAATTGGTAGCTCTAGGGAAGATGTGAGTTGCTAGTCCTTGGGAACAAAGTGGTTTTGCTATTTTCTCCTCTATTGCAAGCAGATATGTGATCTTTAACAGGTCATAGTTCCTACATATAGTTACGAGTTTCATGTACTGAATCTAGAGTGAAATAAAAACAGTTGACTAAAAATGTTTAAAAACTAAAAGATACTAAGTTAAAAAAAGGCCTCAAATAGAATCCACAAAGAGTGGATTCTGTTTGCAAATCGAAACTCTGACTAGAGTGAAATAAAAACACTGGACTAAATATGTTTAAAAACTAAAAAATACAAAGTTAAAAAAGCCTAAAATAGAATCCACAAAGCGTTGATTCTGTTTGCAAATCGTGTATTCTGTTTGCAAATCGAAACTCTTTGAGAAAATACACCAAAGAGTGGGCATGGCACATTATAACTTACACAAGGGTGGAATGTGTTTGCAAATCCTACATGTCTGCAGTGGGCATAAACCCAAAAAGTGGGCATAGTACATATTTTTAGAATTTGTACAAGAGGGAAACCCCATATTTTCACAAAGAGAGTGGAGCATAATATTGTCAGCCAAGCACACCATTATGATGCATAACAATGTCAATACATTTTCTTAAATTTTTCTCATTTCCTTGCACATTTTCATCATTTTTCTTTCTCGCTTCCTTGAGAACCTATGGAACCTAACCTCATTTCTTTACAAACCTATAAGATGTAAAAGTCTAATTACATATCCTTTCCTCATTTCTTTACAAACCTAAAAACCATGACCAAGCTTTATCACCAATGTCAAAGCTAAGATTCTAGATTCTTCGACCTCTCATTCTACCATTACAATTAGTCTAAACGGGAGATACGATTGTCTATGTCAAGTCATAGTTTCTGCCTACTGAACAGTTTTATTAATCAGACTAAATAGGAGATATGATTGTCACAGGTAAGGGTATAGTTTCTGCCTGTTAATATCAGTCTAAATGATAGATATGTTTGTCACAGGTCAAGGTATGCTTTATGCCTACAATATATAGATCTTTTGTGGTTTATGCCTACAATATATAGATCTTTTGTAACCCATTTATGCAAAAGCGTTGCTTTAATGCCTCTTTAATATCTTTGGACCACAAAATTAAGAGGCCACTGCAAATGTCTTCCAAAATACCAAAAATGGACGGCACCCAACCACAATCCAAATGGACACTTTCCCAAAATGGTACTCAAAAATATAATGATCTCATACTTTTGCTATGATAATTCAGACAGTTGTCAAGAAGGGGCAACCCTATTTATAGAGTGAAACCCTAAATTGGGGGTACAATATGCCTTTGCTTAGCTCTTAACAAGAGTAATCACTATACGAGTGAGCCCAACAAAATATCCAAAATATATAGGTCTGTATCTACTACAAAATTATGAGCTCACATGCAAAATAACTGAAACACACTTGTGATCATTCTGCGTATATCTAATGAGCTCTAGTTTAGTACACTAGGGAAGGATTTTGCATAGTGTATTTATGTAGACACTAATCTGTTTCCACCCGCAAAGAGTTCTTCAAATATATCTTTAAAAACAGCCTTAGCAAGGACAGAGAAGTGTATGGCTAATTTTATGCAATACAATATTGTGGAAAACAATTTTTTGTTTACAAAACCGATACCATTCACAGTACTGACATTTTATTGCGGTTCATTCTTCATATATATTATGAGCTCTAGTTCTCATAGACTACGACACTAAAATATTGTACAGCTTAAATACAAAAAAAAAAAGTTCTAACGACTTGCAAAATCCATTATGCCACAAGCCAAGCGTTCCTCTTATCGCTATGTTCTGAGACTGAAGTCGGCAATAACAAAATACTTATCGTCCATAAAAAGTTAAAAGTTGCATCCATTCCATGAGAGCATAAAATAAAACAATTTCCCTGCAAACTTCTAATGGCCACTCCTGTATAAATCAGCTGGAAACATATCGACACCACTATCCATGTTGTCAAAGAATGGAGATAGTGAAAAATAACTATTGTCCATCTATTTTGGATAATATCTTTCAAATCCTATCATTTCAGAGTCTTCAAACCTGACTACTAATCAACAAATACAAACTTGCATACAGAATAAGATACCCTTCTGAGTCGGAGAAAAATTATTTATGACAAACTTACATACAGAATAAGATAACCCTCTGAGTGGGAGAAGAAAAAATTATGACATGTTCATGACAACATATTCACAGTTTTCAAATAAAAATGCACCTAACTATTTATCAATCTGCACATGAATAGGTTGGCATTCAATTGACAGGTTTAACTTCTTAATTGATAAAAAAATATACTTTGATTTAACAATATAATATATCAAGCAGGATTTCGATAAAGTTTAGATTGATGCCAACTAAATTTGATAAACCACTACCATTCCAGAAACTCAAGCAGAAAAAATATATCGATCAAATTATTACTTGACATCCACATGTCAGAGATCAAAATTCAAAAAATAACTGAAAATGCTAAAAGTAATAACAGAAAAAGACTGGTTCTTGTTTTCTTCCACGAATTTCAGGAAGATATGATGTGTGACAACATTCAAATTTGGAACAAAATTCTATTTTCAGATTATTTATCAAATTCTGCACAATTTAGTAAGGCTTCAAATACAATAATGTAATAAACACACTAAAATCAGCAGGATTTTCACACAAATATCAACATTTAGACAATTTGATGCCCTCCATTACAGTATCCAGCAATTATCAGCGTGTATGGATGGAAGAGTCAACTTCAAGTTTAAACATAACCAAATTCTAGTCCATCAAAAATATAGGTCCGCCATTATATTACATAAATCCACTGCCTTCCACAACAACCAGAGCTATTACAAACATAGTCAATCGAAAATGACAAAATGCCAACTTAGTCAGTTGTGAATGACAGAATGCCAAATGTTTGTTAAAGGAGATTGTCCTGAGAAAAGCTTCAATTCACGAGAAGCATCTAAACTAAAATTGGCATAAACAGAAAACAGTTCTAACTTGAAAGTTCAAAACACCCATCCCTTTCATTTACTCGGTGGGGCGCCAAAAAGGTATCCAAGAGAAGAACCACCACCAGGGGCAGCATGGACTTTGGTTGATGGTCGATCCTGGTAAAGTTAACATCAATCCAAGCATCACCAGACAATAAAAATTGATAACATAAAATGCAACTTTGACAACACTAACACAGCAGAACAATTAAGGAAATGTTAAATCAAATTGCAGAATGGACCAACACAAATGACGAAACTAAAGCAAAGGACCAACACCGATGAATTTACATCCTTACCGTTATAAAGTTTCCACAGTTCTGTCCTTCAGCACGAAAATAGTTATTAGCATTTGACCCATGCACACCCGCAGGGACTTCACTTCCATTTTCTGGAGATTTAGAAGAAACTGGCTTTGGTTTCTGTGGAGCTTCACTGACCAAAGGTGCTGGGTTCTGCACAGGCTCTGTGCGGGTAGGAACTGGTTTCACAGGCTCATCACTGCCAAACAAGTAGCCCAGGGAGCTCTGACCACCACCGCTGCTGACACCACGACCCATCTTTCAAATACAGTTTGCCAAGCGTCACCAAAGAAAACTACAAGAAAAAAGGTGCTGCCAACAAAGCCCTAAAAGGTGATCAACAAAAAAACAAAGCATTTAGACTAAATCAACATTCAAAAAAAGACGAAGATTATAAATATCTGCAGATCAAAACATACAGAAAACAGAGGGTAAAAGTAACTTATACCTTCTATTGCATCGCTACTTACCAATTAATTGTAAAAAAAATGTGCAAATATTTTATTGTAAAAACCAAAAAGAACATTTATCAAAAAGTGATTAAGTTGTACGCCTATAACCTATTTTCATTGTATTACAAAATAAAATGTATCCTGCAATTCTTAAAAAAAGGCATTCAACTAAACAAAACTGCAATCTTAATTCATACCAGCATCGCTCAGAAATAAAAAATTATTACAATGCAGATAAGAAAACATGATTTAGAGATCAGTCATAATACAAAATACTAGATCAGACAAAAACAGAAACACGGGAAGATGAAAACACTATATGTCCATCAAAAACCGCAGTGCTCTTAAAGATAAGGACAGTATTTAGATCCAAGGAAACAGATTACTACCCTAGTACCTACATGGCCACACTCGGATGGTATTCAACATTGAGTTACTCTACATTTGGCAGTCAATCAGTATTGAGCTGCTCCTCATATCATACAAAAATATTGCTCTAAAATTAGTAACATTTGGTGGTCTCTATAACAAATATTTATTTATCAAACAACTGTGCATATAAACCCTAGATATCCTACAATTATTGATATCCCACAACCCTAAATAAGAGACATTTGAAAGAGACCAATTTCCTCACTCAACAAAAATCGTAAATCTGTGAGTTACATTTATAAATCCGCCTTCAACTGTTTCAAAGTTGCTCACATGATACTCAAGAAAAGCAAACCCCATTCTTCAATTCCACCCGATACCATTTTATCAAATACGGCAATGCAAAGCTTAGGTTAACAATCCGTTTGTTTAACTCAATCTCTCAGGATAGTCGGATGAAACCCTCCATATAGCGACGAACCACACAAAAACCCCTCAAAATATACGGTGGAACATCAAAGAACAGTTACGACGAAAAAAACCTAAATCCCAAATTGAAAACGACGACAGCACATTCACAGAACTGGTTTCAGCGTACTGCATTCCAGTTAAAATCTAAAAAACAGATATGTCGGGCGGCACAACATACATAGTTTAAATGTATGTAATTAATTTTCACAAAGTACAAACATACCCTAACTCAAACATTTAACTTCATGCGATCCAAACTATTGCAACTATTTAAAACCAGCAAAACACTGCTAAAAGTAAAAAAAAATGACGGAAGTATGCTCCAAAAAAGCCACATTTTAGCCATGATCGAAGCAAAACAAAACTTCGAGACAAGCATTTAACGGCAACCCAAATTTACAGGATAAAAGAACGGCCGACACACACAGACGGTAAATTTACAGTAGATCTTCCGTCGGCCTGAGATTTACCCTAACAGGGTATGAAAAGAAGCATTCGCGAAAAAATAGTAAACTAAAATGCAAGCCAAACGCACATTTAACCGTAAAAGATCGGATTAAAATTAATACTGTGGAAATAGCGAAAGCCTCAGGGTTTGGTGAGGACCATGGAAACGGCATTGCAGGGATAGATTTAGGGGGGAAAAGATCGAAGCAATGCCAATTTTTTGCCCGCGAAGTTCAAAAGAAAGCGCTTGAAGGGGCCAAAACGTAACTTACCTGAGCCTTGGATGTACAGATCTGGCGGAAGACGACCGACTGAAGCAGATTTCGAAGGATCTGATAGCAGAGGCCACTTATCCAAGCTAAGAGCAATTTCCTTGAATGGGAAGGAGAAGTGAGCGTAAAGCAAATATGAATCTCAAAATAAATAAGTAAACAAACAAATATATATAAGAAAATTCATGAAAAAAAAATGATAAATATGTAGGGAACAAGGTGAGAAATAACTAACCCCAAAATTCACATGGGTTGAAGAGAGTCGGTCACATGGGTTTTGTGATTTAAGTTTTATTTTGAGATTAGTTGCCCATGATTTAAGTTTTATTTTGAGATTAGTTGTCCATGATGTTGTTGGTCGTGCCTTCAAGACCAATGAGGTGTATTGGCTAAATAAAGAGAATCAAATAGATATTTTGATTAAAAGTTGTAATCTTAATCAAATAAATCAAAAGAGTACCTTGTGAGGTCAATGATTCAATTTTCAAGTTATCCCTTCAAAGTTTCCACACCCTATAGACGTAAGCATTACTTGGAAATCAAAAATCTAAGAAATTAAAAATTACTTGGAAATCAAAAATCTAAGAAATTAAAAATTAGAATGTATCAGTATAGATCTATTTAAAAGGGGATTAGCACTTTGTACCATTTTTTAGACCATTTTTTAGAATAAAAATATTGAGGAAATGTGTAATCCAATATTTATGGTAGTTTATCTAATTTATGTTGTTTTATATATATGCAATTTTAAATCATTTAAATTTAATTTAAAGTGACATGTTATTTTTAATAATATTTTATTAGTTTTTATAAAGGGTATAAGTCAACTTTAGGATGAGCACGGAAGGAGTTACACATCTCTCCCCTATTGGGCTGTAGAATGCACCTCTTCGGTGCAATTAATTGTATTTTTTTTAATTTTGTTTGAAAAATGTTTCTTTAAAAAACCATATAGATGAAAAAAAAGAAAAATGTATTAATGTGGAACAAAATCATAAAATAGGGATATGCCAATTAAATAACATGTAATTTGATATAAAGATAACCACATAAGTTATTTATGACTATCAGAAAATTACAAGACTCCTTTCCATCATGAGTAGTAGTAGTCATGAGAGAAGATTCACCAACATGGGCTAGGTGCCCATGAAATGGCGAGTATTCTCCCCAGTAAGGTCAGTGTAGCACATAAATAATTACTATTGTGCAATAATTGTCCTGAGATGACATTTCAAAGGTGATCAACCTTGCAAAATGGTTCATCTTTCCTTTCTCGTCTCTTTTTCCCTCTTATTTAGTTCAATTTAGTTATTTCTACCCTCTATAATTGGTCCTCGTAAACCATGCCTTCTCACATTAACTTACCATTTATTACAATATTTATCTCACATAAGCCAATTGCAAACCTCACTAGAGCAATCAAGAGCATCGCCTCATAATACCTAGCTTAATGTGCAATCTCTGCTAATTTAATGGAGTTAACTTACTATTTAGTACATTTCCTTTATATACTAACCATCTTTGATGGTCGACCCACCTCTTGGAAATGCCCATGTGCATTTTCTTGATTCAAAGGATCAAAGCACCCATTCTTGGCCTTTTTTTGGAATAAAATGTTGTTCATATATATTAATACATAATGGTACATGTATTTTATAAAAAGAGGTTGTGAATGCAATGTCCACAAGCATAAAGCCAATAATCAACATTCTTCATCAACTCATCAAAATGGTGCCATGTAATGACTAAAAAAATGTTAGTCATTAAGATTGTGTAAACTAATAAACTGTGAAACTAAAGTTATGTCGCATTGAGTATCTAAGATTGTTTCCCAATAGATAGTGTCATATCAG
The DNA here is from genome assembly GCA_001517045.1 of Pseudotsuga menziesii. NCBI lineage: Eukaryota > Viridiplantae > Streptophyta > Pinopsida > Pinales > Pinaceae > Pseudotsuga > Pseudotsuga menziesii. The sequence goes on along the minus strand of LPNX010659042.1, from coordinate 88,143 downwards.
GCAATAATGGGAAGAACATTGGCACTAAGAGGACGGTCTCTTTCAATAGGGTAAACCACCATTAATTAATCATGGGCTCAAGATCAACCTACTTTATTTCTCGTTCGTCATTGTGCTACTCGTTCTCTATATGCCTCTCTTGTCCATGGATGGCCAAAGGCACAATAGGAAAATTTTCAAATCAATGAATATCAATAACATTGGGTGGGGAGCAACTTATGTGTCACTCCCAACACTCATGAACTACATTGTCAATTATGCATCAAGGGCATTCATTTTAAGACTACATTGAGTGGGATAGAAAGTGAAAAGTAGGGGGCTTCTTGTTAATGGTACTAGGAGTTCTGACCCAGAAGTCTAGTAACTAAAGTAGATGTACCACCTCCATCTCCACCTTTCCCACTTGCACCTAGATCTACAATCACGCACATAACAATGAGCCGTAATGTTAAGTAAATTAATTATAGTTTTGCAATTTTAAACAAGCATTCATTTCTTATTTCCCAAATATGATATAGGATATCAAATCTAATCATCTACCATATTATGTTTAACTAAATGGCCCAAGATTCTATCTCCTAAGAGGGTTTCCTTCCAAGAGATAGGTGAGGAAAAAACAAGATATGTAACCTAGGGGCATGTAAGGCTTGGAAATTACATGTCAAAATTTTGGGCTTGTCAAGACAACTATTTGAAAAATCTATAATCTCATCAATAAGCAAAGGAATTGAAAGAGTGTGCCTAAACTTGAAATCTTGTGAACATAAGGTGTCCCCATGATTGGTGTTTTGGAAATATGATGGGGATTTTGGCTTGGGTATTTTTCTAAATACTAGGTTTTTGGGGCAAGTTTTTCAGTAAATCCATGGAGGATGATATTCAGCTTGTCGATTACTCTAAGAATTCCCTCTCAAAGGAAAACATATTCACTTCCCCCCTTGCCCAAGGACCTAAGGTTGGAATTTAGTCTATTAAGAGGGGGATTATCCCACCATCACATCCATAGTTTGGATGTTGGCAAAGGGGAGTGTGTGGAGTCTAATAAGCTATCACAACACTTTATTAATGGTGATTCAATAGTGGGTACAATAGATAGGTAAACTAATATAGCTACGGTTGAAAAGGAAAATTAGTTGTCTTTGTTAGAACTCCCTCGTCGCCATAAGCATGTGAGGTTCAGTCCATTAATCCATCTGGGATCCATCCAGTTTGTTGCTCAAATTTTTGAGTAGAATTTCCAGTGGTTGTTAAGAGCTTGCCAAAGGATTTGTGGGTGGTCGTTTATGCTTGGAATATTTGAGTAGTCTATGCCCAAGAGTTTTTGTTCATAACTCAAAAACAAATCGAAAAGTAATTCGATGTAGGGGTGGGCATGTGTCTTTGGTCGTTAGTGATGATATAAGTGTATTTCAAATCCCACGTCTAGAAGGTAGGATGTTGGTTAGTAGATTTTGTGGTAAGAGGGTGATCTTTATGGATTCAATGAAGGTCTAGACTCAGAAAACATGGGCGTTAGTGGTGGGATATTATTCCATTATCCATTTAATCACATGTGGATGGTTGTTGTCCATTTTTAAATGAAAGGAGGATACAAAGTGGATCCTTCACCAGTGTTGGTTTTTGGATAAGAACATGTTCTTTCTTAAGTTTCGGCACCCCTTATTTGATGTCTAAGACAAGTTTACTCCTTGCACGCATGTCTGGGTCAAACTCCTTGGGTTGCCCCTAGAGTTTTGGCTAGAAGAAGGTTTAAGGGCCATAGGGAATACTATTGCAATGGGGAAAAATTCTCTCCGTGGTGCCTCACACTCAATTGATCTCAGGCAAGGTTTGTTCGAATCGATGAACTTAGTAGTTGGGGATAAATATTATATGCAACAAATGGATTACCTCAATTGCCTAATGCCATTTAGATGGGAATGTCTTGGTTTATTATAGGTATCCTTTTCAAAAAAAAATGTATGGAAGGCAAAGTGGTAGGAGGATCGGCCTGGGGAATCCCTTATTCAATTTGTTGAAATATAGTTGAGCCAGAGTTTAATCAATCAAACAATAGTATGTATGTTTGTCTCACTGAGGAGGTCAAGAGAAGGTTTGTCATTAAATTGGAGGAGAGTATCATTATTAAAGATTTAATGGTGGGGAATATGTCCATTCCATCAATATCAGAGGATTGTCACCATGAGGCTAGTTGTGAGGTGACCAAGAATCAATTATCCTCGGAACAATTTGTGCAATTATAGGCTATGTAGATATCAAAAGTTCAAGGCGACAAAATTTTGAATAAGAATTTGCACTCCTATTACTACAATATGGTTCATGATATTTCTTTATATGTTCCTATTGATAGGAGATTCTCTAGCATTCAACCCTATTTTATTGTGGATTCTAAGAGGGAGTTGATGTTTGGTTCTGAGAGGGAAAAACCATTCAATGGTCATTTCACTATAAGACTATCGTTATATTATTATCCCACTTCTCATCTCTCTCTTCCTAACTCCACTAATTCTAATTGTTAGTCATCCTCTTCCTGAGGGGGATGGTCCATATTTGTTGAGACCTCGATAACATCCTCAAGTCATTGGGGTTGCATGAGAGCTTAGATTAGATCTGTTTAAATAGGTAGTATCCTCTAAGGTGGGAAGGAAATTAATTATCAAGCATACCTAGGAGAGAGCAGTTGAGGAGATCAGTCAGGGTAGACATAAGTTGATATTTGGTTTTTAGAACAGGGAAAACCCTTTTCCCAAGGTAAATGATGAAGATTATGATGGTAAATGTTTAAGGCATGGGAGGGTAAGCTAAAAAGGTAGGCCTCATGTGTCTAGTTGATTCGGAGAAACATGATATGTTGTTGATCCAAGAGTCGATGGGTAATGGAGAATTACTAGCCTCGAACCTTAGGAAGAGATTTGGAGGGTGGAACTTTATGGCCATGGATTTTTTTAGGTAGTTGGGGGGATTCTCTCAAGCTTTAATTACATCTATCTTTGATAAAAAATATTGTAATGACTTCAGGACTGTTCATAGTGGTTCATAGTAAGAGTTTGAACTAGTCCTTTTCTATCCTTAACTTGTATGAGTCGTATAATGGTAAGCGAGAATTCTAGGATTAGTTGTTTTCTTTTCATTGTATGAAAATAAATAATGTAATAATTGGGTGTGATTTTAACATGACAATGAGCCAAGATAAAATATGGGGTCCATCAGTCAGAGAGGATCATTTAACTCGTTTTTTTCTTGACAAATTTGAGTTGGCTAGATGGGTCAATGTGCAACCTTTTCAACTTAGGTCGACTTGGAGCAACAACATAATTGGTGCATAATGGGTGGAAAAGCATCTCGATTGTATTAAACATGCTTGAGAACACAATGTTACAAATGTAAATGATAAGGCCGTGGATTGGAAGTACTCGTTTCTTAGACCATTTTCCAATTTATCTTGAAATAGGCTATAGGGGGTAAACCAAGTGCACCTTCTAAATACAATCCTTATTGGATGGTTGAGGAGGAATTAAAACAAATTATTCAGGAAATTTGGGTGCATATAGGTGATAGCTTGGCCAAAAGTACACGGGTGCAATTTGCTCAATCGTTGAAAACTCTCAAAGAAATTGTGTCACCATGGGCTTAAGATCGATAGTGTAACTGAGATAGATTGATTGTGGAGGTTGAGAAAGATATTGAGAGAAGCTTCATCGATTTACATGAGGGGTTGTGTGACAAATACACTTAGGATCAAATGATCAAACTTGAGCAAAGGAAGCATGAGCTATTATTAGATAAAGAAAATGAATCGCACTTAAAAAGTTGGGCCACTTAGATACTAGATAATGATCGAAACACTAAGTTCTTGTAGAACTTTGCATGACATTGTAGAAATCAAATTACCATATGGGAGACGAAATATGGTGACGTTCACTTTGTCTAAGGTTTCCATAAGATTCCAAGGCTCAAGGTTAATCATCTTCATCCATTATTCTCAAAACCAGAGCACTCCAATATAGGGAAAAGTTAGAAGATGGTGGCATACTTTCTCAATATTTTGGAGGATGTTGGAAATGCATAGATTTATAGGTTTATAACTAAAGAGGATTATTGTTCAGTGTTAATCTCCTTCAAGAAGGATAAAATTTCGGGTCCAAACAGATGGTCAAGTGAATTTTTCATAGACTTCTTTGAGGTATTAGCTAGTAATGATCTCTTAAAGGTTGTGGAGGAGGCCCATTTGACCAAGGTGGACTACCCATGGTCCTTTAATAAGTTCAATCCAATCTCTCTATGTAATTGTGTTTACAAGATTATTTTGAAATCGATAGTTATCCGTCTTAAGTCTCTTCTATCTAGGGTAATATCAATGGATCACTTCAGGTTTTTGAAGGGTAGATTGATTCATGAAGCCATTGGGTCAACCAAGAAAATAATGCACTCCATCAAGACTACCCATATCCCTATGATAGTCATTAATTTGGACTCGTCCAAAGTCTACGATCGGGTTTCTTGGCTCTTCTTAAGATTATTACTTCTCCATGTTGCTTTCTCTCTTCTCATTGTCAAATGGATAATGGGATGTGTTAAATCATCGTATTTTGCAGTCTTAATTAATGGATATGGTTTTGATTTTTTAAAACCTTCTCAAGGTTTTCCTCTGCCTCTATACCTTTTGTTGTTGGTGGTGGAAGGTTTAAGCATAGTGGCTATCACAACTAAAAGACAAAGGAAAATTCATGGAATCTCTTATGGAGGAAAGGAGCAGTTGACTCATCTTTTTGCTTATGGATGGGGTTCTTCTATTTTGACTTTGTTTAGAGCAGGAGGATAATCAATATAAATACATTATTGCTCTCTTTTACAAAGCTATAAGTATGGAGGTTAACATTATCAAGTTTGCTTTATACTTTCTATAAGGGGTTGCTCATTTGAGTGGTACTTGGGGTAGATTTTCCCCTTATGTTGCTCACTCTTTGGAGGATAGTGTAAAGTATATGGGCTATATTCCTAAGCCAAACCACTATGGAAAAGCAAACTGGTTATAGCTTATCTCTAAGATTGAGAAAATAGTTCTCTTGTGGTGTAACCGATGGCTCTCTAAAGGGGGGAGTCTCATTCTGATTAAGTTGGTTTTGGAGGAAATATGCATATACTGGAATTTGGCGCACCATATTCGAAAGGGGGGCCTTGATAGGATATGTAAAATATATTTTAACTACATTTGGAAGAGCAGTTGTGATTATCAAGGGTCACAACTATCAAATTGGAAGGTGATAGAAGCTCTGAAGAATCAGGGGGGGTGGTGTATAAAATAAATAAATTAGTCTTTAACCAAGCTCTTGGCACTCGATCCTTGTGGAACTTCCTTATTCGTGACAGTATTTGGAAATGCATATTGATTGCAAAGTATATTGCTCCAGATAATATAATTGATTGGATTAGGAGGAGGACCAAATAAATTCAAAATGTATTGAATCAATGGAAGGCGTTATGTCTTGCTTTTTCGATCATTGATTGTTACTTAGCATGGAAGGTGGTGTTGGGTGTGATGATTAGAGTGGGAGTCAACGCGATTATGGATTATGGTTCTGATATTTTCTTGCTTATTGAATTGATTCATTATCTTCAAGAACAAGGTAAGTGTACTTTAGATAGGGTACAAAATCCATTTTGGATTGATGTCTAGAGTAAAGGATGGATTCAATGTGTGGAGCTAGGCTTGAAGGGTGAATGGGACTGGTGTTGGGATGGATGATTGAAGGAACTTCAAAGGGTTCATATCCAACTTTTCCATGAGGACGATGATCTTATTTGGGCATATAATTAATTGGGAGGTCAATATATTGCAAAGCTTGGATATTTGGCTATGTATGAGTAGGAGCTTCTAGAGCCACCTTGGTGGTGGAATAAAATATGGAAGTTGGATGACCCTCCTAAGAGAATTCTATTCATGTGGTTGATTTTGAATAAGAGGGTACTCACTTGGGAAAAATTACAAAGGAGAAACAAGCAAGGGTCGGGTATGTGTATCTTATGTCATGCAAGTGGGGAATCAAATCACCACCTCCTCCTCCATTGCAAGTACTCTCACCAGTTCTAGAAGGAGGTTGAGTCTCAGTTGTAGTTACATATTCTATGGAAAAAGGATAATGTTGTCGATTTATTTTTTGGTTTCTTTCGATGCGAGGAACTCAAATGATTTCATGTGATTCTCTTTTTGATAAAGCAAGGGGTTTGGTTATCCCAAAATGCTCATCTATTTGAGGAGAAACAATATCCATCTATTAAGGCATCCTCGGCAAGTCTTTATTAACCATTGGAGGATCAAACCTGAGTTATTATCAATATGATTGATTACATAAGTAATCGTCCTAAACTCTTGGTAGGCCTCCATCAACACAAGGATTTATTCTTCTACAAACTGATCAAAGTCAACATATTCAACTACTGGTACAAGCCTTATGGTTGCAACTTGAGATGTGATTTGCAAGATTTCTTCAACTGATAGAATAATTTACACGAGTATAGGAAATTTATTTGATACCACTGTAATGTACCAATCATATCTTATTGTACATCAATTAATCCTTTCAAAACTCGAAACAAAAGAAGTGGAAGTTGTGATACCAAACTAGAATTCTTTTACTAGGATTTCAGGAGACAATTTTAAACATGCAATAACTCTGGAAGGGAGGATACAAGGGTGTGATTTACAGAATAAATAAATAGGTTTGGAAATCTGATCATAAGGTTTTCAAGTCCATACAAACTCTTGTGGGAACATTCACTGGACTCGTCACACCCAAATTGGGATTTATGTGACTACAAGAGGCTTCTTGGTGCTTCACCGGATGTATATAGACTTGGGTTAGGTGTATTTTAATATCCCTATTTAGGTAAGAGTCTAATCCAAATGTTTAGACATAAATTGGCATAGTTTGGAGGTCAAACAAACAAGTATGCCATTTGGGACTGCACAAAAGGTTGATTTCCAGCTCAATTTTAGGAAAACCTAAGGGTTTCAAAAATATGCATTAAGGCTTGGAATGTCTTCAATAGGGTATCAATAACCTGTAGAAACTTATATACTAAAAAAAGGATTCGTAGAGATCTTTTTATAACATTTTTTGTAAAACTAGTCAATTTTCTATGCAAGGAGAGGCAACCTTGAAATAATGAATTACAAACAGTCTAAAGGGATCTCAAAATCAATGTATGATATTATGTATGAGCTCAAATACATATAACTGGACATATGCAATCTTCCATTTGAATATTATAGAATCTAATGATAGTATTTAGAAACCAAATTATAGGGAGTTCTCAAGCTTTAAGATTTCACTAGATAGATCATAATTTCTTCAATATGAGAAGGATAGAAGTGAAATCAATACTAAATTAGAGCCATGGATAGAATATAATCATATTTAATCTTGTTATAAGCACTAGATCTGATGATGTATCTCATAGGAGGTGCAACCGCTCCAATTGGTCTCTTCTCAAGCTGGATCTCATCACAAATTACAAAACTCTTGCATCAATCTCTACACCAACTCTGGAAGCTCGAATTATTCATGATGTATGATGGATCATACCTAAAAATAAAAACATCATGTCTTAAAAGTAAATATGAATAGAAATGGAATACATTTTCTATGGGGCACATCTCCCAAAGCTGGACTAGGGGCACATCTCCCAAGTCTGAGTAGCTCAGAGCTCTCAATGCAAAACTCAAATGGTCAAGATATGTGAGAGTGGTGCACCCTCCCTCTTCTATAATCTTATTATCCATAAATATATATTGAATGTGGTCACCTTGATTGCTCATGCACCCTCATTGACTGAATTTAGCATCTGTGTTTTTGGCCTGCTTTTCACCCTTGATTTGTTGCCTTTTCGCTTTGGATTGCTTTTCACGCTTTTGATAACATCCTACTTCTCCTATATTTATATGCTTTTCTTGTGCTTTTCATTGCTTTTTTAATTCTTTGTTATTTACTTACTTGCCTACTTTTCCTACCTTCTTTTTTCTTTTCGTGAATTGGCTGCTTTTGTGTTGCTTTCTAACTTTTGTGGCTTTGTAGATTTTTCTTGATTTTTCTCCTAGTTGCAATTTTGCATGACAACTCACTAGGTCCACTAAGCCTCATGCACCCTCCTTTACCACCTATCACATACACTTAATTACAAAATTAAATATTATTGCAAAATATTACAATTTCAACATCACACTTTTAATCCTAAGTTTAAAATTAAAATACTATGGTAATTAATAGATCAAAATGACCCCTTCTTAAGTTAGGATTAGGCCATATTAATCATTAGGGTTATCTAAGAAGAATAGTAGTCATGAATACCTTGTGGAGGGGACATTACAATTTTAATAAGGGGTTAAAGTGATTATGAGTTAGGGGTTATAAGGGTTAAGGGAGCACCTTATAGAATTTATATTAGATAGTGGTTAGGAGTTGTAAGGTTAGGCACTACTAGTTATATAGTTAAATGGGTTTGGGGTTACATATTATAGAGGGTTGTTGTTATTGTGGTTATAGGCATTTGAATTTATACATGTTGTGGGATTCCAAAGTGATAATTGTTAGGCATTACCATTTATATGGGTGATTGATTTTATGGAATGGGGGTGATAATGATTAATATCTACATCGAGGAGGGATTATTGATTTAGATTTAGTGTTTACATTTTTTAGTAGTTAGGTTTCAAGGTTGCAATGGTTATTGGGGTTCAAAACTATAGAGGTTAAGGGTCAAAATGTTAGTGGTTATAGGATTTATAGTTCATGTTTATATAGGTTAAGGTTTGAGCGTAATAATGTTAATATGGATTGGGGTTTAAATGGGTTAGGGGTTAAATATATCAATGACTATAGGGATATGATTTATATGATTAGGAATTCTAAATGTAGAATTTAATACTTAAAGCTATAAGGTATTATAGATGCTAGGGATATATGGGTTAGTAGTGATTCTTATTATAAGAGACATGTATTATAGAGGTTAGGGGTTATGATTAATAAGTATGTTACTTGTAAGCGATCATAAGGATTATATGGGTTCAAGGGTTAGATATTATATTGGTTCACGGTTGTATGACTTAACACTTAGGGGTGATGATAATTTTAGTGAGTTTTAATGGTTTTAAGCGTTAGGGATGCTTAGTTACAAAATTTATAGGGGTTTAGGGCTAGAGTTTAAAATCTATCTATGCTATGATTTAGGCATAATAAATGTTAAGGGTTATAGGAATTAATGTCTAGATATAATTTTAATTATATCAGTTAGGTTTTATAACAATTGTAGGGGTAGGGTTTAGGGAGTGGTAAGGGTTAAATAGATTATGTCCTACCCTAACTACATAGGTTAAGGATTATTAATGATATAGGTTAGAGGCTATAGAGATTTCATAAATTATGGGTTATAGGGACTATGATTCATAGAGTTTAAGGATTGCATGTTAAGTTTATGGTGTTACAAAGGATAGAATGTGTGCGTTAGGTGTTATCTAGGAATCAAGTTATAAGGGTCTATAAAAATTATATTTTAATGGGTTAGTTGTTATTAGTTATGGGTTTTAAGCATTATCATAATTATGGGTTTAACTTTTACAAGGGTTAGGAGTTAAGAGGTATAAGGGTTAGTGAAGTAATAGGGGCTAGTTATTAGGAATTATACTGAACTACCCCACCTAATGGAAATGGGCACTATAAGGGGATGTATCTCATAACTGACTTTAATCAACTAGTTGTAAATTCTTGATTTAAGGAATATGTGATTCCAGAAAATGTTTTTTTGAATGCCCCTTTTTAAATAGATTATAATACCCCTCTTGTATATTTATTCACAATGTCAATATCGATCTCATTAAAGAAGTAGAAGTAGAAGAGAATCATGCTTGGTATTAGAATATGACCTAGGTTCAAGGGTGATAAGGAAGGAATCCACTTTTTAGAAGGAGGACATGATTCTTTTAGAACCACAAACCTCCTACAAGTACTCATTCCAAGTACACTTAGTCTACAAAATTTATGTTGAATAGCCCTATGCCTTTGTGTTTGAAGTTGATGGCCCCATATTGCACTACACTTTTGATACTACCATTACCCATGATAGCAATGAGTCTTTTACAATTCGTCTTAGTTGTCATTTATTTTGGTTTCATTGTATGTAAGTTTAGAATCAAATGCATTTTAAGTGAACTATTGAACCACTCACTCATCATCATGGATGTAAAATATAAAATGCGAAAGTAGTGTTAAATTTGTGAACCATTGATCTACAGGAAAATATGAAAGTTGTAGGAAGGGAATTATGCAGTGGAATAATCAAAGAGAATGTACACTGAAGATGAAATTCATGCCTCAAATTTCAGTTAAATCGGACAAGAATTGCTCAGATAATCACAACATTTTTTTTTGTAAGTCTACATTTTATTAAACTACTGAAACAAATGTTACATCCAAAATTATATCACAGACATAGTTTTGGGGTGGTATGAAACAGAGGAGCCACCACCCCAACCAATTGATATTATGAACATGTCTTTCAAAAATATGGCACAAAAACCCATCAGACAATAGGGACCAAACACTAGAATCAAATTTCATACTGATATTGTTCAAAGACAAATTATACAGTAGCCTGAAAAACAAATTAAAATAAAGAAACTCAACATAGCAGGTGGAACCAATGGTGGGCCAAGTCGACTTTTGGGTCTTCATCAGCAACAAGATAAGGGAAAAAATTCTCCTCTATGATGGGGCATCCCCCATGGAAATCATCACCATATTTATTATACGACTGCTTAACAGGAAGAGGAAAATATTTACGGATGGGTACCTCATTTTCGTGGATGCGCTTATTGCTCAACGATGTGATGGTGGAAGGCACAGGAAATGGTGCATTTATCATTGTGGCCATCGTCGGAACTGAGATCCTATCAAGAGATGTTGATGGTGCTCCTGTAACACTATCGCTTCCTCCTTTCGCATTGCCTTTCGTGTAGAGCCCCATGGCTAGGCATTTCCAAGCAGAAGTCGCATCCAGCCTGTTGAGTTGGGTGTCTAGCTCAATCAGTTTAGTCTTCGTAGAGAGCACCGAGCTACATGTATAATTCTAATTACTGGCCATTTCTTCCATTAAATATCCCATCATGTTCTTGATAAGCCAGTAATGGTTAAATGGCCGCCCCCTATGCCTCTAGCCAAATGATTGGTGACCAAACGTGCTTCTCATTCACCAATCAGGGTTCACACAGGAATGGAGACACCTGTATCATAACCTTCTTCCAGCCTCGAAATCATGTCATGTTGTGCACGACTACGACCACTACTACCATGGTGAGGGGTACCACATTGACGAGACATGGTAAGTCAATGATGCAGCTTCTTGTTTGAGCCTTTACTAACCAACGCCCTTTGTATTAACTGTTGATGCAAGTGAAAACTTCGCTTCAAAGAAAACCAGGTGGACAAACCATAAATGAGTTGAGAAGGATCTATGTTGATGTCCAAAGCCTGAGGTCTAGGATGTTGATGCAGGTAAATACCAGGATTATGATAAAACCAGTTGGGAAGACCAGAGCCGAGATGGGAGGATTTGTTGCAAATGAAAAACAAGAGTAGAAGAATGAGCCAAGGGCCTTCTTGTTCAAGAACCTTAAGCCTGTCGATGACACGAGTAAGCGAAAATTCCATTGAAGGGGAGTTAAAGTAGAGATGGCTCTTTCGACGCCCGACGTAACTGAGAAATGGCTCTTCCATCCTTCGACAAGACTGAATGCACATTGTTAGAAAAGGGAATTAACTATTGAACCCTTCCCTCTTCACCAGCCAGAGGGATGGCCTCCGCGGATTGACTGTGTATTAATTTTCACTTGGGGGGGATAACAAGGGCCTAACATGCAAGGTGCAACGATATCGTCCCACAGCTCGAGGTGCTTAATGTCGTCAGCTGAACATGTGGCACCCGCATCTGGGTCAGATAATCACAACATTAATCTTCATTCATTGATCAATAATACAATGATTATACAATAAATAGAATTTGAATGCTAAAGATAGGATTCAAATCTATCCGTTCAAACTAGCTGATTAGCTAACTTAGTGTGTCTAAATCACTGTCAGAGTTCACTAGTCTAACTATGAATGTCTAAATTAGTCTACAATTAGTTAACTGATGAGGTAGGTGGGAATAAGGTGCCACTCTCCCTGCATGCATGCAAAGCTGGCGCTAGGATAATTGAAAGTGATCTACCTGATTGTAACTAGAGGTTAACTCATCATAACTGCTTACCTACCACAACCAACTGATGGAGGATGTTGGTGGCACTTAGAGTGGGCTCCTATAATGTAGGGATTGGTCCCAGAGGCCCATAAACTCATGCATGCACATGCAGTAAGTGGCAGATAACCTCTAGGTGTGTCCCCCATACTCTAGCACAGTAATAATAACTCCCTAAGTTATGCAAAATGACCAAATAGACTATAATGGACAATGGATAATTAATTAATCCTAACTTTGGAAAACTTGAGCCCTAACAACTAGGCCAAAAGTCACCCATACAATCTAAATGAATAAAATACTACTTAATAAAATAAGGAAAGTGGGGAAAACCTCATGGAAACCCCCCCCCCTCAAAATAAGCAGGAATCAAGAAAATTTGGTGCAATCTGTAACTCTGTGGAGCAGTAATGCATAACCTTGGTCTTATGTGCATCAACATCCTGGGACTATGCATATGAACCTCTCCAAACTAAATTATTATGTCTGGAGAAATTTTCCTCTTTGGAATAAGAGGAATGTGCTCAACTAAATCAAGAACGTAGACAACCGCAAGATGAAAACTGGACCCATGTAGAGAAACTGATATCAACTGATGAGAGAGAAAAAGTGCTTCAGAATTCAAACCATGTGAGGTAAACACAAGAAACTTATATGTTGCAGCCATGAGCATCAGACCATTTGAGGTAAAATAAGCTCCATGTGTTAAGAGCAAGTGTCCAGGCGAATGCAGGATGTCTCCGTCTTTACTAGTATTGTGAGGAGATGAGCATGTGATCAACTAGGAAGATAGAGAAGTCCTGGGACCATGGAGAGTGAATGCTTGAGATCCATAATCTTATATATCTTCTAAAATATTCAATGATTCAAAAAATTTAATATCAAAAAACTCATGAGAGAAAACTAACATCGAATCCCCAACAACAATTTTGAAAGAGAGTTGAGGTACTTGATTTATCACACCAAAATTGATGAAAACAACTAAAAGCATGACTAGATGCTTTTGAAACTTAAAATTCGAACCAAATAAGGTCATATCATATCCAAATAAGGTCATATCAAATCCAAGAGTGTGGAATAAAGGTTCCAAGTGCTCCACTGAGATGGTAGATGCACAATTTTCTCCTTCTTCAACAAAACTCTGAGTATTGGTGCAAGCAATCACGTAGGAACTTGTTGGAAAATCTAGATCAATGAGGGTGAAATAATCAGTCCTAAAACATGATATTTCTTCTAAAACATCCACAGTATCACTTTTATGCACACCAACAGCAACTTTAGAGAGAGAGAAATCAAATTCCTCTTCATTTTCTGAAGCAATCACTGGCAAACTTTGCACAAAATTTAGAATAGAAGAATCACTCAAGAATGCATGAGTAGAATGGAAGGAAAGTTTTTATTCAATAACAGGGATTCAAATGTCTTCTTTTGTATTAGCTATATGAGAATATGAGATATCAGACATCTCATAAACTTCCAGAGTAGTAGGAGAAGGAGTCACTCCAAGGAGACTTTCAACAATTCAAATGGACTATGTTGAAGATTCTGCTTCTTCTTCTTCTTGAACAACTTCATCTGAGAAAATAGAGGCCGAGACTTTTGAAGCAAGAACTCTTGTGGTGTTGGGTGCACTCTCCAAATTGCTAGAATGATCCTCATTGTGCTTGCCAAAGGCTCTATCCAAGTTTGTCTAGAGATCCTTTGGGTATTCAACAAAATCAATAATGTAGCTAAAGCTTGGAGGAAAGGCCAGACATATCCTTCCAAAATCTCTATTACCACCATTTAGCCAGTCATTTTCATCTTCATAAGACTCTTTACAAATTTTAATAGATACCTCATAGAGACCTTGTCTCTTTAGAGATGAAATCATCTTCAATTTCCACTTTGAATATCTTGTGAATGGAGTAAGAAGAGGAATCGATACTCTCGAATCCATGTTGAAGTTGTACCTACAAAATATCACTGCAAAACAAACAAATTCACAATCATATGTCAGTTCAAGCCTTTCCACCTCGACATGTGCACTTTCTCATATTTCATCACACCTGGATAGACTTCTCTGGACAGGATCCAGAGGGAGCAATGCTATGATTCCAAGATTTATGTGGAAACTCAACTACTTTTGGTGCACAATGGAGACGAGGAAAGACTTACTGCTAGCATGAACAATGCTACGATACCATGTTGAATTTGTGAACCATTGATCTATAGGAAAACATGAAAGCTGTAGGAAGGGAATTATGCAGTGGAATAATCAAAGAGAATGTACACTGAACAGGAAATTCATGCCACAAATTTAATATAAATCGGACAAGAATTGATTAGATAATCACAACATTAATCTTCATTCATTAATCAATAATATAATGATTATACAATAAATATAATTCAAATGCTAAATATAGGATTCGAAATCTATCAGTTCTAACTGACTGATTAGCCAACTTAGTGTGTCTAAATCACTGCTGGAGTTCACTAGTCTAACTTCGGATGTCTAAATTAGTATACAATCAATTAATTGATGAGGTAGGTGGGAATAAGGCGCCACTCTCTATGCATGTAGGCAAAACCGGGGCTAGGCCAACTGAAAGTGATCGAACTGATTGTAACTGGAGGTTAACTCATCATAAATGCTTACCTACCATAACCAAGTGATGGAGGCTACCGGTGGCACTCAAAATGGGCTCCTATAAAGTAGGGATTGGTCCCTAAGGCACATAAACTCATGTATGCACATGAAGTGAGTGGTAGATAACCTCTAGGTGTGTCCCCCATACTCTAGTACGGTAATAATAACTTCCTAAGTTAGGCAAAATGACTAAATAGACTATATTGGACAAAGGAGGATTAATTAATCCTAACAAGTAGTAGAGTTCAAAACACCTACTTCTTTTGACTAAGTTATGGATAAAATGGTGTGTCATTTGTGAAATAAGGATATAAATATTTACAAAATTATCAAGGAGAATTAGTTTCTTGGATAAGATAATTACTTCATAGTTGATCATGTTTATATTTATTACCCATGCATGCATGATCCACACATATTATACATCATGTCGTCTTCATCACATTAACATAATGATTATGTGGAATATTTTATAGATAAACAATCATCCACCATGTTATGATCTCAACATCGTTTATACAATATTTATGATAGCAATATATTACAATGTGGAAACTCTACACACCTTCCATCTAGGTGATAAAAAGTAATTGATTCCATGTGGAAGGGGCCAATATTGTTTTTTTGTAAACTTTTCCTGAATCTCATGAAAATTGACTTGATTAGGATAAACATAAATTTGATGATATGGGAGGGTTTCCAAACTGAAAAATAAGTTAGGGATGGCCTATCTAAATGCCAAAATATTAGGCAAAATATCATCATCAAATTCATTGTCGATAACAAAATCATCGAGAACATCATCATCTACTTCTAGTTCAACTTCTTCAACTTCTTCTATAGTTGAGGTCTCATTCTTTGTGGTTTTATTTTAGTTTCTTCCTTCCCATTAAAAAGATGATTTTTGGTAGTTTGATACCTATGGTTCATAGGGAGGAAGTGCCTATACAAACACCTCTTTTTCTAAACTTCTTGAACATCTAGATATCATTTTGGGACCACAAATTGGACATGCAAATTTACCATTTATTTGAAGACTTCCAATATATTGTATAATTTAAATAATAGAAGCTTACCAAGCAATTATTAAAAAAATATGCATGATATTTTTATGAAATTATATACCATTAAAACATGCTAGTAGTTTACATACCACTCAAATGTGTTAGCCCTGGGGCATCATGAATTGTCCATGTAAGTAATCCATGGAATTGAAATTGCTTTTCCCTAATGGTTTGGATATGTCGTACATAGTGATGGAAAACCTTAAATTTAGAACTTTGTCAATAAGAGGTTGAATATATATATATATATATATATATATATATATATATTGTCACATACCCCAATTTTGTAAAATAATGTTAATTGTTTTTATTATATTCCTGAGACATTATGTTAAAATTTAATGCTAAGTAGGAACTGATGACTCAGCAGAGTCAACAGAAGTGGAATGTAATTCAGAATATTTTATTATTAATAAATAAATTGTGGAGACAACAGCATGGGAGAGCTGTTAAAAAGAGGTTACTGGTCAAACTGGTGGATGGAACTAGGTGGAGGGCAAAGGACAAGTGGCAGCATCCTCGAACACTTCCTAAGTTGCAGGTGGCAACTTCCATATATTTGGGGTCATGATCCCCCAAGAAAGTGGGATCAGAGCAGGTGGCTCATTAAATGACAACTAACCCAAAAAGACCTAGGCAATCTTTTAAAAGTACCCAATGAATAGAGCTGAGGCTGCTCAGATATTTTCCAGAGAAGAAACATTTAGGTGGAATGCTATTCAGGAAATTCATTTGGGGAAAAAGGGAAAAACAGTAAGGAAGTTGTTCTGAGAGGATTGCTGCAGTAACTTGGTTTATTACATCTTGTTAGCTGGGAGAACTTATTGATAAGTTCTGGATTAATACTGAGTTTGAAGACTGGTATCTGACTATTGTTGCACCTAGTTCCAGCCAGGGAGACTAGAGCAAGCTCGGGGATCCTAAGGAGTCGTTGTTTGAGCGCTCTCCAGGAGTTGGTAGGGAGGAATGACCTCCCATTGCTGTTGTTGTCCAAATATTAAGCAGGTTTTGTCACTTAACTGTCTTTGTTAAATACTATGAATGATTGAATGTTATGTTTGTAGTTTATGATATAAAAGTTAACTGGTTTAGTGATGTAAATGTTTAAGTTTATTAATAATGGAATCTTTTGATGAAAAGTAAAGACCCACTGTGTTTTTCCACGTCTGGGTTTTACCAGATCATACTCCAGCACAGGGGTAAAATTTAAATAAGGATAGCATGATGAGATTGTAGAATAGTAGCTTGTTTCCTTACCTATTTTCAGAAAAGAGGTTTACTGACAATTGTAGGAGTTTATAGTTAAAAACTAATTTTCCTTGTACAATATTTTATTTCCAGTTATTATAATATTGTAAAGAACAAATTAAGAGTAGGATTAGACGAGATGTATCTACTGATATACTTATAGTTTCTACTTTCATAATAGATTAACTTCCCTATTATATGTTGAATAATGAACTGAAGGTAGGAGTAGTCTTATAATAATTAAATCTTACTGTTAAAACAATCTGATCTAGATTCTATGTATGTTTAGTGATGAAATCATTTCATTATTTACTTTTCTTTCCTTTAATCTAAACTAAGCTTGAACAGTTTTCAGAACTGTTATTATTTTCATATGAAGGAATGTTATTATATTTGCTTATAAGATAGACTCTAGATAGAATTAATTAAAATCTGGAAATATAAATAAATATCATAACTAATAAAACAAACTAATTACAAAAGAACATAGATAGTCTAGCATAAGTTATACAAGAGTAAATAACAAAGTGCTATCTTTCGATATGCATATAAGTTAAACTAAGGAGATTAACCAAGAGGCTTAGTAAACTCAGAAGGATAATATTGTTATTACATTGTTTTATATTAGTAATAATATACTTTTATATTACGTATTATAGGAATATTATTACTGTTAAAATATCAAGTAGTGTTCTTAATATTGTAAGTACAACCTAGAACCAATTATAATGTCTGAGCTACAAGTATAATGACTGTACATAAAAATTATGATAGAAAGAAAGACATAAAAAAAAACCTATAACATTAAAGGGTATTAACTGTACATCATCATATTACAGATTTTCATTAACAAGAAGTCAAAGTATAAACCAGATACGGAAACCTTAATTAATAGTAAACATCAATTGCATTATGCGCAAGAATTAAATAACAGAATTGCAGGATGCTTTTATATCGAGTTAAACTTAATAATACAGAAATATCTAATAACCCTTACATTTCAGAAGCACAGTATAACTTCACAGTAAATTTTAAAAGAACGGAGTTATTTTACTTCACGGTCAAAATTAGGGTGAACACCCTATTCCATCAGAGTATACAAAAGTAATTACGGTGAAAACACAGTTCAGTAATATTAACTCACGGCCGTACTAAGAAATTACTTAGGAAGGAATTTACCGCCTGTTCCTTTACTGTAAATACAATTTTATTTACAAAACAAGATGTATACTCACGGCCGAAGCCGGAGACCCCTGCAGTAAGGCGAGGGTCCTAATAAACTATGAAAACAGCGAAGCAAACAACCAAAATAGCCAGAACCCATGAGGGTCTGTTAGGCCGCAACGACCAACCCTTAGCTTTCCACGAGGGTTTGAACAAGATGGAACGACCATGGAAAAGTCCAGGGCTTACCGGAGGTTGTTAGGCTGTTCCTATCTCACACTGTCGTTCCTCGAATGTGGAGTCTTCACCTGTGGCAAAACAAAGTAATGTCAATACTCTACTTACAGTTTAAATATTTAAAAATGTAAAGAATTCAAGTTACAAGGTACTGTAATTTTAGCAGCTCGTACCTAAAATCTGAGGGAGGCATAACCTCCTAAGAACAGACAAACAACCGCCAATGCGAATATAAGGAGACCAATCTTCTCTATAAGAAGGTAAGGTGGTTTTTCTAGCAGCATAAAGAGCCACAACGATTGAGTACAAGCTGAGAGCAAGGAAACACGGGGAGCTATCACAGTAATGACTCGAGAATTTTGAAAAGAAAGATACATTACTCTCCAACGAGTCGTAAAAAGGAATAATACACATACAATGAGGAGTTTCTAGAGGAGAGCAAGCTAACGTGGGTGCAACATGCGGAAAACAGTTGCAGAATTACACACAGTGACAAACAAAGGTAAGTTTTACAGTCGAACGACCGGAGCCGAGAGCGAAGGAGCAGTAGACCAGGAGAAGAATGACGAGTTAGGGTTAGAGACAGCCCTTTTACCTCACGACGCTTGGCTAAGATTATGCCACGTCTCACTTAAAATATTTTGTTCACGGTGGGTAAATCCCAATAGTTTCCCAGGAGCAATCACAAGGATTGATTGTTTAACAATCATTTGGCTGAGTTAAAAGGTTCGACTATAGTCACCAGCCAAGGTCAACCTATCATTTGCAAAATGATAACAAAGGCACGTTAATATAAATTATATAATATAGCTCATCATTGGCATAAAGGAAATAACAAATTATTATGCCATTACTATAAAATACCATCAATTATACTTTGCAATTCGAGTTTTAACACTATGTTCTTCATAAGCATAGTTGACACTCGACAAATAATCTATTACATGATATTTCTTTATATAATAAACCATAAATCAAAGGTTATACTCTATCTAGAGTGTTAGAGACATGACATAGCTTTTTATACAAGCCGAATTGTATTAAGTAAAGATTTATAAGAGTTTATCTTGGAATTAGATCCATAAACTTGTTATGTCATAATCTCATTCTTAGCCTTTCCATAAGATGAATGACTATTTTCATCTTTTAACATTTAAATTCTTAAATAAAATAAGACTTGTGTTAGTAATGTAGAATAGAAACATAATACCTTTGTATAAGCAAAAATAATACTTATGCCAATGTTTACCCAACATCTATATGTTGAATATAGAATATATTAATGGATGCTTTTAAGAGTTTTGTAGAATCAACCATGGTAAACATACTAATAGTAATGTTACCCCTTTTTGGTTTGTCACATTCATCCATGAATGGAAGTTGGTAAGTTATACAAAGAAATACTAACAATTACTTAAATGATTGTTTGCCTAGAATAAAGGTTTATAATCAAGCAATAGTGACATATAAGAGTTCAGCTTTGAAAACTCTTCATTTAAGAATTTATAATCGTAAATTGTTAGACCAATAAATGGTTCAGTTCTGCATTCTTTTAAGATAGTAACCACTAAGTACAGGTCCACTTAATTGATATGAAATGATTAGAATCGAAACCTGTTATAGTAAGCCATCTATCTGACTAAGAAATAAACTTAGTTTTGGAAACAGTGAAATGTAACTCCTTATAAATGACATTACAAAGTAAATGTATGTATGCATTTGGAAAGTAAACTGTAAATTCTTTAACTCTGCTTTTCCTACTTTATTTGCAAAGAGTTTAAATGGAGTCTTTTAATACTGGGCATCTATGATAGATATCGAATAGCACAGCAATCTTTAAAGAATCATAAAGTTACTTCCACTAGAAAGATGAACAGTTATTGATTTTACCTCAGTAAGTATTGAAATTGGATCAACATTTATCTTTCTACTGAACTTTTATTTTTACTGCGTACTTGTATTTTTAAACACTTTAGAATTTTTGACAAGCTGCTAACCGAGCTTTTTACCTGTAGTCTGTAAGAACAGAAAACGTTCTGCATTAGCTCGAAAGCTAAGTAAGCCCAGTTTTTGCATGACAGCCCACCTTGTGGTCGCAAAAAGAAACAAGTCAGTAAACTGGAAAGAACTGTTCTATCACTTTACATAACTAACAAATGAATCCAAATATTAATAAGCTGATAACCTTTAACTAATTAAATGATTAGTTAACTGCTTTTATTTTAATATTATGTAATTGAATTTTTTTTAAATTTTTCGTAAAATTTGGGGTTTTGACATATATATATATATATAATTATTTGAAAATCCACCTAATTATTACCTTTTGCATATAATAAATTATGTAACAAACAAGAAAAATGAAATGATATGTTGTAAATAGATACCTATAACAATCATTGCCAACATTGCATGTTCCCTCTTTATTGGAATCCAAGGAGGGCGGTTATTTTTTATAACAAAAACAGGCTACAGTGAGTAAACCAACATGATCTCTCCAAATGGATTGACACCATCAACTTCCAAATAAATCCTAACATTACAATGTTACTCTTTAAAATTTGGTAATCTTTAATCAATGTTCCTAAATACAAAACCATAGGCAGGAATTTGTGGAACACCATCTTCACTTTTTTTCCATGCATGGTAATCCATAAACTGTGTTATGCTTTTGCACTTGAACAATTGTTCCAAACGTGGAATTATGGGAACATGATGAAGAACCTTGTGGGGAATCTTGTTTGTTACTTGATCAGTTTGATAAATACTAATTCCACATCGAGTACATTCCATTTTTATTGCATGTTGTCCATAACATATAATATTATCATTAGTACATACATTAATTGCTTAATACTCCATGGGCCTATATCTTCCAGAATGGTCGACAATTCTCAGTATGTGCAAGGTAAATTATTTGAAGCTAGTAAGAGAAAATCGTCTAACAATATACAACAAAAAATAAATGATTGTAAATGCTATTATTTGTCAATATTTTTTAGACACAAACATATGTATTATATAAAACAATGGTGTAACCATTGAAACAGTACCACAGAATGCATAGTTTCCCTTCAGGAGCGGAAATCAAAGATAAAAAACTACAACCCTTATAGTGTTTGGATTGTTACCTATACTTCCCAAATAGTTCAACATAGAAAGACGAAGAAAACTACTAGCTACACGCTATTCACAACCAAGCTTATATCGATAAAACAAAAACAAGCTTCCTATGAGACTGAGATTCATTTTTCTTTCTCGTCGTGGCGAGAAGAAGAACCTGTGAACGCAGCAGCTTCCAACTTCACCACCTTCAGTTCCAACTTTTCAAATTTTAATTCCAAGTCTTCCAACATCCTTGTCAATGCGTTTTCGGTTTAGGAAATAGAACAAGAAAATTCCTTTCTTAGCTGAACCATGTCCATATCAATTGTTTCCATTTGATGTCCTCCCTCGGTATCAATCCTGCTCAAGTATCGATTTATCCTTTTTATCTTCTTATTTATGCTCATAATATCAGTTTCAACAAACTAGGCTAGTGCACAAGACGTCATTGACTCCGAGGACGTATCCATTTTGGAGAGGACAACTTGAATGCCAATAATCCCAACGAATCCTTGCTAGTGCAGACAAACCCGAGTTGAAGTCTGCAACCATTGCAATACCCATGATTTATAATCTTACCACCCTTTGCGTTGAATGTTCCCATATTTTCCGAACAATCCACCATAGACTTCCCACAGTGGAGATGGGACATGGTAACTTTAGAGAATGTAAGTTTCCTTGGACGAGACCTAGAGTCAAACGCCCCATTAATACTTGGTGTTGGTGTGCGTGTGTAAGCCCATGCGGCCACCACATCCTGGAGAGCTTGCCACGAGTTGAGGAGCTCGACACCATGCACCACGTGGGAGGCATGACGTGAGCCCCAAGGACCATAAGCCATGGTCATATGGGACTTGGAAAAAGGTACTAGCCCCATTCTTTACCACGACTCCGATGCCAAGTGTGGTGGATATATTTGCGACAATATACGCTTTACCATTGAGTTTCTTTAGGACATGGAAGAAATCGATTTTATTGAAATATTTGGATAGATTTTGGATTTTTCTGATCAATTGTCGAATCTGCATCTGAGATGGTAACGAGTTGTCAGAGAGAGCTTGGATTATTAATCTTGAACCTCCAAGCATTATCAATTCCTTGATTCCCTGATTTCTGGCTAGAGAGAGACCTTGCCAGAGGGCCAGTGCTTCTACTACATTGTTTGTTTCACATCCTAGACCCCACGAGAAAGTTGATTCCAGTTATTTGTCAACATTGCATCATTTATACAATATTAATTAACACATAAAATTAGAAAGACAAGTTTTTCTCCATGTATGAACAATGATCTTACATATCTCAGGATCTATCGGAGACAAGTATTGGAAAAAACATTCAATACATTTACGTTCACTAACAAAAATATAACAGAGACAAGATATGTCCTAGAGCCTTCATGCAAGTGTTTTTGTGCCCTATCAATTAGAGGTACATCATGAATGCCATCAAAATTTTCATCCATTGGAGCAAATGTGTCATGAATAAATCTATTTATCCCATCATTCTCAATTATATTATTAGTGTCATTTTATTCCATAATATTAAATTCATATCCCATATCTTCTCCATTTCTAATATATTCTCCATCTCCAACAACTTGTACACCGATATTTCTACTACAATTTGGCACATCCTTAGGCATTTCAATATTAGGATGATTTGTCTTTGTAACTACAAACAATAAAATAAAATTAGTATATATCTATATATCAAATATTAAAAGGATATATTTTTTAACAATGATAAATATAAAAACATATAATGTAAAACTTACCAAAGGGTGATATTCATTCCCCCTTCAAAGCACCCATAATCACGACAATGTTTTTAAGTTGGTTTTACTAGGACTCTTCTCATATTGTATCCCTTGCATTCATTGCAAGGGAAATAACATTTACCATCACCTAATTCCTTCCTCATCCTAGAAATGGTCCTAAAATTTTCATACTAACCAAAATTTGACATTGAAATTCCCTATTAAAAAGAAAACCTACTAAACAACATTAGTACAAGATATTAATATATTTAAAAAAAAATCAAACATAGAGAAATACAAAAATATTTACAATTTTTTTACTTGGAGAGAATTTAGATTAATATTAGAGAATACAAACTATGTAGATAACTAATTGGTTGTTGAAAGTACATAGAAAAAAACAATTTCAAGCGTAAAAAAATGACGAAAAAGCTATTACAAAGGTCACAAGAACTACATAATTGTCGCAATATCTCTTGGGTTCTAATATTTATAATGTAAAAAACTGTTGGTATTCTGATGAATGATGGACTTAGTTTTTTTTTCCCTGGGAAAAAAAGCATAATTCTATTTCATTAGGTGTGAACAAAATTACATTATGTATATGCACATCCAATGTGCATTGCTTTGGTAAAAATAGATTGTTTCCAAGACATATTGTCTTCATACCATAACTCTATTTTATGGATCTATTACAAAATAGAGCCAATACATCAAGATTTGTTGTAAATGAGCAGAAAAGTCACTTGGCTTGTCATCCTGATAGTTTATCCTAAAATATAAACATCCAAACCATAAGAGTTTTGTAAACATGCTAAATAAGGACAAAAAGTTAAAAAAATGTTTTTGAAAAACCACTCCCCAATCCCCGGGGAGTGTTCATTCTATGAATGATGGACTTAGTTAAAATGTGCAAGATAAAAATTATTTAACATTTGGACATAGTTAACGATCATTTGGATAATAAAATATGATAGAATAATGCTTTTCGAATGTTTTAAGACTTTAGGTTGCAAATTTGATGATAACCTAGGTCAAAAGCATTGCTGTCCAAACATAGTTGATAGTAGCACTGATCATTTGGACATAGTTACCGTTCATTTGGATATAAAAATGTTCACCTCTGGTCCAATAAAAGTTAGTCAAAAGTACAAGAACATGTAGATTAATGTCAAACTTACGATGATCGTTGGGGCACAATGATGCAAAGAGGCTCGACCTAAATGGTCAGCAGATCAAAGCACGCAATGATAACACACACATAAGAATGGTTGTGCCAAGAAATATATATTTTTGATTAAATAAAATAAATCTCTGTACCAAAGAAATTACAAGGTAACACCAATGACTTAACCAAATGAACACCAACTATTAAAACATAAATATGAGTTTTATGAATTTTGGGGAGAGCTCCAAGAAGTGAGGAGGGTGGTGCTTTTGGAGATTATTGTAGGAGGACGAGGTTTGGGGTTTATCAATGGCTTCAGATGGGTGGGGGGGGGGGGGCGTCTAATTCCCATCCCCTTGATGAGGGTGATCTGAATATTGGGGAAATTCCGATCAGTTTAGTATCGTGAGATTTTTCTGGTCCACTTGGTCAAGATCGTAAACCTGGACAATGCTTACCGAAAGCAACAATGATACCATCCATGGTGGTCATGTCAGCAACTCGTAGGGATAAGATACAATACATGTCGGATCATGCTCTAATTGGGAAATTCATTGGTCTGCAACCATTTGAGAAAGATTTGATTTGGTGGATCAACTCTTCTTGGAAACCTAAAGGACATTTTGATCTTCATTTGGGATAAAAAGGTTTTTTCACAGTCTCTTTTATCAGTCTCGACGATAGGAACCATATCATAGATGGTGGACCGTATTTTTATTATTCTGCGGGCCTCTTTTTGCGACCATGGAAAGAAAAAATTAGTCCGGAAAAGGAGGATATGAGAATAGCGTTGGTATGGATTAGGTTATAATCTCTCTGTCATGAATACTGAGACGCTGAAATTCTTGAAGAATTGGGGAATTGTTTAGGTACTTTTATCAAAATTTCTAAGAAAATGAAGACCTAACACTACACTGCTTATGCACGTATTTGTATCTATATGGATCTCTCTCAGGCCTCATTGGAAGCCAGCAGGATGATTTGGGAGGATGAAGACTGGGTGGAAAATTTGGACTATGAACAAGTTCCTTTTCGATGCCGTCGTTGCCATGAATATGGCCACCTGTTCCAAGAATGTCCTCTGAATCATCCTAAAAAGAAGTCTAGGAAGGAAAGTGATCCAATAGATCTGGGTTTCATCAAAGTGGATTCTCGCAAAATAGGAAATAGAAAGCAAGAACATCAAGATGGTTTCAAGAAAATGAATAACTCTAATTCCTTGGAGATTCTGGGTAACCAAGAGGGAGGTTCATCAGAACAAATAAATCAGAGGGGTAACCCTTCTAGTTCAGTGGTTGGGATCCCTAATTTGAGTCGAGCTGTAGCTCAAGAACAATCGAATGATCTTGTTGATGGAAGCATGCGAAAAGATTCAGGAAAAGATGTTGAGGATATGGATATTCTCCAGTAAACGGAATCGATGGACAGAATCGAAGATATGGATATCGGTGAGCTGGATCTTGAAGGGATTGAAAAATCTTGTGTTGAGAAAGATAAAGGATATGTTCCCCAAGAATAGGTTAGTCTTCTTAAGGATGCCATCCTGAAAGCTAAATTCTCAAACTCTTTAGGTGTTAACTCAGGATCTTTCAAAGAAACAAAAAAAATAGCTGAAGAGTGTGGGCGGAAACCTGGCCGTAAATCAAATAAAGAAAGGGTGGTAGATGTAGGGAGGAGGTTGGTTGAATTGTGCCAATACCTGATAATCAAAGCTGCTCTTGGTCTGTAAAATTTTCCTTAATGAAACTCCTATCCTGGAATACTCGAGGCATTAATAGCCTGAGAAAAATGAAAATTCTACGTCAAAAGATTAACATGACTAATCCGACAATTGTCTTCTTACAAGAAACCAAATGTTTGGCTAATTATATTCAGGATCGTATGGGTAAAATTTCGGCTAGATGTGAATGTATTGGTATTGATTCAAGAGGTTATTTTGGTGGTTTATGCATTCTATGGGATCCAACCCGGGTGTCCCTTTCGGATTTTCAAGGAACCCGTAACTTGATTTCAGCTAACTTCAAGGTGGTTGGTTTCCCCATTTCTGGATTAATTACGAATGTTTATGGCCCTCAAAAAGCTGTGGATTAGCGTAGTTTTCTTAAATCTCTCATCAATCTTAGGGCTCGTGTGCCATATAAGCACTGGATGGTTGGAGGAGATTTTAATCTCATTACTTCCTTAGAAGAAAAAAAAGGGTGGTCGATGATGTTTGGAGGAAGAATGTAATATTTTTAGAGATACCATTGAATATCTAGGCCTAGTAGACATTACTCCAGGGGAGGGATGGCTTACAAGGAATAACAAAAGAACAGGGGATGGCCATATTGCTTCCAGAATTGACCGTTTCTTAGTCTCAGAATCTATAATTGACCCGGGAAGCGAAATCCATTGTGCTACACTCTCGGGAAGGGGCTCTGACCACTGGTCGATTGAACTCATGTGGAGTGGATTAGGGTCTCAATTTAAGAAACCTTTTCATTTTGAGCAATTTTGGTTGGCTAATCCAGATTTTGAAGGCAAGATCAAATCATGGTGGGCTGAAATGCAGACCGACCAGGCGCCTAATATGTTTTCCTTCCAGCAAAATCTGAAGGCTCTGAAGTCTAAAATCAAGAAATGGAACAAGGAAGAGTTTGGGAATATATATATATATATATATATATATATTTTTTTTTTTTTTTTTTCTTTTTTTTTTCTTCTTCTGAAAATGCCGCCTATAAATTTGTCTTCATGAGATTCAGACTAAAGGGATTAATGAAGGCTACTCTCAGGCCTTAATCGAGGAAGAAAGGATTTTGGAAGCTCAGCTTAAAGAACGGGAGCAACAGGAGGAACTTCTGTGGTGGCAAAAGTCTCGAGTTAAATGGATTTGATGGAGAAAAGAACACCAAATTCTTTCACCACTCAGTAATCTAGAATAGATTTCAAAACCAAATCTATTCGATTAAAAATGTTGAAGGAGAAAAAGTGGAAGCCCAGGAAGAAATTGAGGAAATCCTAAATGCTCACTTTTCTGATATTTTAACTGATCTAAGATGAAACCTCTTGGAGGAAATTGAAGTTATCACCAGCAGGATTCCTACCCCGGTCTTAAAGGAACATAACCAATTATTAATGAAATCTATTAATCTTCAAGAGGTCCAGGATGCTGTCTTTCAGATGGAGGAAGGAGCCTCACCCGACCCTGATGGTTTTACTGTTAATTTTTTTCATCATTTCTGGGAGATGGTAAAGCTGGATGTTTGGAAAATTGTGGAGCAATCTAGGATTTCTGGTCGCATCTTACATGCTCTAAATGCCACCTTTCTTACCTTGATTCCAAAATGTGAGGGAGCTGATACTCCTGGCAAATTCAGACCAATTAGTCTTTGTATTGTCATTTACAAAATCATTACTAAGGTCATTGCTAATTGCTTGACACCTGTTTTACCCTCTCTGATTTCTTTGAAACAATCTGGTTTTGTGGAAGGGTGACAAATATCGGATGGGATTATTCTGGTTCATGAAAGACTACACTCTATCAAAAGAAAAAAAATTGTCGGGTATGCTGGTTAAACTGGATATTGCCAAAGCCTATGATAAACTAAATTGGCAATTCATAAGGAAAATGTTGGAAGCCTTTGGGTTTAGCCAGAATTGGGTTAACTAGATTATGCAACTTGTTTCTTCGACTTTATTTTCCATTTTAATAAATGGGGTTCCATCTGGGATCATTAATCCTACTCGTGGGATTCGTCAAGGAGATCCGCTGTCTCCTTTTCTATTTATTATCATGGCCGAAGGTTTAGGAAGATATATTTCTTCTCTTACGAAGGACAATTCTATTAGAGGACTTCGTGGTACAAATGAAGGGGACAGTCACTCTCACCACCGGTTTGTCGATGATACTATGTTGATGCGATACCCATCGGTGCAGGAAGATGCTAGTTTTAAACAATGTTTGGATCAGTTTGGCCAAGCCTCGAGATTAGAATTTAATGCTCAAAAATCTCAGGTATTCTTTTTTAATACTCCTAGCATTACTCATCGTAATATTATTCTCATTCTAGGATCTCCAGAGAGTATCCTCCCATCCAAATTCTTGGGAACTCCTCTAATAAATTCTACTTCAAAAAAAGGTTCATGGTCAGAATTATTGGAAAAAATTAAGAAACGACTGGGCAATTGGACTCTTAGACCTCTGAATTTGTCGGGTTGTCTGGTTTTAGTCAAATTTGTGCTCCAAGCTATCCCAACATACCTGTTCTCTTCAATGATGCCCCCTAAGTATGTCCTTCGAGACCTTTGGAATATTGAAAGGAAATTCATGTGGAGTGGATCTCAAGACTCTCACAAATTGGCTTTGGTAAAATGGGACACTATTTGTAAACCTAATTCATAGGGTGGGCTGGGGCTTCGTGACCCTAAAATAGCCAGCTTAATTGTGGTAGCTAAACTTTGGTGGAGATGGCTAACTCATTCCCAGGAGCCATGGGCCAAACTATGGCTTGATAAATATGCTTCAGACTGGGACATCCAGGAATTAATCTGGTTTTCGGAGGAGAAACCAGCCTCTCATATTTGGAAAACGGCCTGGGCAAGGCATAGGTTGGTTCAATGACATTGTTTTTAGGAGATCCGTAATGGTAAAACGACCCGAATTTGGGAGGACGCTTAGCAACAAATTCCCCCATTGGAAATATTGGGGCTTTGTCCTATGATTTAGGATGAATGCAGTAACAGAGGAATATTAAAGGTGGCGGACCTATGGGGGGATCAGGACCCTAGTTCTCCTTACCGCTCTTGGGTTTCTCTCCCTTGGTTGGATAGGTTAGGTCCAACAATAAAAGTTATTCAGATAGAGGAGGAATTCGATATGAGATGCATCAGAAGGCAGGAGGGACATGACAAACTTCGCTGGGGATATATTCCGACATGGGTTTTTTCGCTCAAAGAGGCTTACAATCTGATAATATGCAATAATGTGAACCCAGATGACAAAACCTAGAGTAACCTCTGGGGTAGGAAGCTATGGCCTAAAATTACTATTTTTGCTGGCTAGTAATGCATAATAGAATCTTAACAGGTGAAAATTTATAGAGACATGGGATGTATGGTCCTTACCAGTGTCAACTATGCGAGTAGGCGAAGGAAACGATGTCGCATCTTCTGGACTCCTGTAAGATTTCGTCTGAACTTTGGGACCGAGGAGCGATGCTTTTTCATCGTTCTTCTAGGATATGTCAAAACCTGGTAGGTACTATGATTCACTGGCCCAAAAAACCTTTCCTTAATAACATCTTGAATAGTCTTTGGGAAATATTTCCCAATTTCCTTATTTGGGCGATCTAGAATGAGAGAAATGCCAGAATTTTTTGTGCCAAGGCTTCACAACCATCCAACGTTTGGGATCGCATGGCAGCCAAGATATAGGAAACCATTCTTCTTTGTAGTTGGACGAAGAAGGATAAGGAGATATCTGGTAATGAAGGGTAGATATTGGCTATTTGGGGAATGAAGAGCCTTGAGACTATTTTATCGACAAACCTTAAGCGTATACCGATTATTCAGAGCCCAGATCATTGGAATTCACTGTCATCGAGATTCGTGAAGCTAAATTTCGATGGAGCTTCTAAGGGAAACCTTGGTAAGGTAGGGTATGTCTTTATTGTTCACAATTCAAGCAGTGAAATGGCCGATTTTGGTTATGGATTTCTTGGCAATGATACCAATAACACAGTGGAGATTGAGGGTTTGCTATAGGGGCTTGTCTGGGTTACAACAAATTTACAAAGGCCGATTATTGTGGAAGGCGACTCTCAGATGATCATTCTCCTAGCTACCAAACTACAAAATGGTTCTCAAAGTGCTAAGGTGTCTTCATCTTGGCGTTTGGAAAGTCATGTCAATTCCCTCCGTACTCTTCTTATTAAAGGAACCACGGTTCGCTTTTCTCATGTAAGACGAAATGGTAATAAAGTTGTGGATATTTTTGCTAACTTAGGGGTGGGGATGTGTAAGACGGCCAAGGCAAAGTACTGGAACATGATTCCAAACTTGATGGCTCGAGCCCAATGTACTTGTTTCTAGATGGAGGGTCGGAACAACTACAACGCTGGCATGAAATATCTCCAGCACGTGGCACCTAATGGCTATGATCTTTGATTCAGTATTATGACTAGGCAGTGTATTAATGTGTGATGGCATGTGAATATGTTTTCATGCTTCCAATGGTGGAAGCTACGCATGTTTATTATGACCGTAGGAGGTAAGGTGATGTGTGTTACTGGTAAGATCGATATGATATTTGAGGATAGGATTGTTGCGATCATTTTAAGGGATGGCATCATCATGATGAGTCTCAGGTATTGTTTATATAACATGATGCAAGGTGGAAAGATAGACAATAGTGGGACATTGTGTGTCTTATATCTTGTTTACTGTTTGATTTTTTTGAGAGTGCCGGAAGGTATTATCTAGTTAACTATGGTGGGGGACAAGAGCAGAGGAAAGAGGCAACCTTTCAACCAGATCTCCATGAGCCGGCTTCCCGTGCTCAACAAAAAGCATTGTGGGAGTCCCACATGTTCAATTTGGAATTACCAAAGGA
Organism: Pseudotsuga menziesii; assembly: GCA_001517045.1. NCBI lineage: Eukaryota > Viridiplantae > Streptophyta > Pinopsida > Pinales > Pinaceae > Pseudotsuga > Pseudotsuga menziesii. The sequence goes on along the minus strand of LPNX010659042.1, from coordinate 56,886 downwards.
TATTTAGAATTGTATCATTGCTACTAAGAAAAGTTTATGGGAAGAACTTGATAATCAAAAATTGAAAGAGGAATGCAAAAAGGTTGAAGAATGGATTTTGGACCTAAGTCACATAGTGGGCTGAGTGAGCTTATACGAAAATATGGTAGCTTTGTTTTGGGTTATGAAAAACATGGTTGGATGGGCTGCCTAGGATCGTCACTCTGAGGACTTGGGTAGTTCATCTCCGGACCCATGGAAGGCGTCCATATCGGCCTCGATCCAGCGAATTGAGGCCAAAGTGGATTTCCTGACTTCTTGTTTGGGATTTCAATTCCCATGTTCTTCCATGCCTGAAGATGTGAAGTCTGATTTCCCTGGTAATACTCTTGGTGGTGGTCATGACTTATCTTATATCTTATTATAAGAAGGATGTCGTGGAGCGTGGTCTACCCTATGAACTTGTTTACTTTTGCTTCTCTCATTTTGATGGGATCTCTGGTTTCATGATTATGTTTAAATTTCCTTTATGTATATGTGACTTAATGGATAGGAAGCTTCCTGCTTCTAAAGTTGTCGTTTTCATCCTTTCTGGTTCTTTGTATCGCATCAACTTACTTAATCAATAGGTCTGTGGAATCTGTAAAGAAACAATGTTCGTAAAAGTTTGGTATGTTGCCTGTATCTTGGCCCTGCTGGATTTTAAAGCTAGACAAGTTTTTTTGTGTTCGCACAACTGGGCTGATGGATTGATGTTTTACTAGATCATTTTAAAGTAATTATGGGATTATGGGTTTTGAGTCTGTGGACATTGTGTGTCTGTACTGCTGGGGTGGTGGATTGGTTTTAAAAAAAATGTTGCGTGCAACAGTCTGTCTAGGTTTATGGGTTTTGAGTCCGTCGATTTGGAAAGTTATGTTGAGCTCTCTTATGAAAATTGTAATTCGAGGGGTACAAGTATCCTTTTTTCAGCAACACTCTCTTTATGCTTTCTAGGTGGTAAAGCTGGGATGGATGATTAGTATGTTTTCAATGACTATGTAACCTGTTTTATAAGGACCTTCTATTTTAATATAATGTGAATACTTGACTTACAAAAAAAACTATTAAAACATAAATATGAATGAGGGGATACTACATCCTCTACGCTCCACACTCACTTCGGCATTAGAATGTAGACTCGACACACAACTTCTATTTTAGTTCACTCTGTCTCTCTCTCTTTCTCTCTTCTAAAGTCTAGCCAAAAGTACCTTGTTTATGAACATGCACTGGTATTTATAGCTATGATTGGATGCACATTAATCAACCTTCCATATTTTATAATTTCTCTTGCTTCTAGGCACCATCATGGATGCATTAAATACACCCTTTGGTTCAATTCAGCAAGATTAGCCAGCTGGTGTCCTTCAACAACCACCATAACTACTCAACAACTACCCATTTACCCTAGAAGGTTCATTCCTTAGGATCCTGGACATTCGGTTAGTTGGTAGCTCATCGACGTTAGTATTATTTCCTGATTCCTTTAATTTCCTTGGTTAGTATGTCTTGTCGAACTTTGCCAATAACCCATCATTGGCCATCGACTATTTCTAGTCGAATCCTTATGACTCATCTCTTCCCTTATCGACTATCTTGTCCATTTTCTTGGAGGTCACCGCCTATCCTCTAGGAACTCCCATCATCTAACTTCGACTAGTAGACTTGGGCTTGGATTCCCCTACATCAAACTCCTGGGTTTGAAAATAACTTTGCTCCTGATTTTGTAGTATGTTGAGCTCTTATTATGAGATCCGCGTTGCCTCTTCTAAATCCATGTTCACCCATCAAACCATGTACTCTCTGCTTTTCTACCTTCTGGTCTTCCTCACTTCTCACTGATCGAGCACCTCCGTGACTTCATTCGTTAACTAAATTGGCATCTTCCTGAGCAAGTCAACAATCTCTTTTACATCACTGATAATCCTTCTTCAAACTTGGATAGGTGAGAAATATTAAATGTTAGCAATATGCCCATACATTCTATCAACTCAAGCACATAAGCGTTGTTTGAAATCTTTTTGAGAATTATGCACGGACCAATTTTATTAAGTTTTAGCTTATCATATGTTCCACATGGGAACCTCTCCTTCATCAGGTTTGCATACAATAAGTTACCTTCTACAAATGAGTGTAGTCATCTCTTTCGATCAAATCTAAACTTTTAAGCCGCATTACTCCTTTCGAGTTGTTTACTCACCTATCCATGTACTTCCTTCATTTGGTATGCAAATGACTCCACATTTGCACTCTTCCGCATTCTCGTCGGTACCTTGACTAAGTCGTTCACCCCATGCATACTTATCCCTTGCATGATCTTGAAGTGACTCATTCCCATTGACTAGTTCATTGAATTGTTGTGCACGAATTTCGCTTGTACCAAAACATTTTCCCACTGCTTTGGTAAGTCTACAATCAAACACCTCAACATATTTATTAAGCTCTTGTTCATGACTTCAATCTTCCCATTATTCTACAAATGGTATGCAAAACCGAACTACAACTTCATGTTGAGCTTCTTCCATAGGGTCCTCAAGAAATATCCCATGAACTTGGTATATCTGTCTTAAGTGATGCTCTTTGGCAACCAATGCAATCTCACAATGTCCTTAAAGAACAATACAACAATACAGGTGGCATGACTTGTATTCTGAGACAGAATAAATTTGTGCCATATTATAAAACCTATCGACTACCATAAGTATGGAGTTGTTACCTTGCCATGTTCTCAAAAATACCAGCACAAAATCCATGCTGATGTCTTCATAGGGTATAGTCGGTATGAGTTATGGCATATACAGTATTTTGTTTCAACTTCCTCCTTTGGTAAGATGGAGTACTTGACACTATTGCATCCACTTCTTTACATCCATCGCCATCCCTGGTCAATAATACTTCTTCGCAACTAATGCTTTGGTATTGTTGATGCCAAAGTGACCTCCTAATCCTCCACTGTGCAGCTCCTTGATCATAATTTCTCACATTGATCCTCTAGGGATGCATAACTGATGTCCCTTAAAAAAATATCCTTCTTGGATGAAGTAATCCAAGTATGGGTTCTTGTCAACACTCCATGGATCCCTCGTTGCTTTCCATGCATCAACAAAATCCCTGTTGACTTCATAATTGGCCTTTATTGACTCTAACCTAGTCAACTTGATAACAATCGTCCCCAACAATGTGACTCTTAGAATTAGTGTGTCGGCTACCATGTTGGTATTTCTCAACTTGTGCTTCAATACAAAGGTACAACTTTGCATGAACTCGACCCACTTCATATGCTTTTGATTCAAATTTTTTTGAGTATTCAGGTACCTCAATGATTGATGGTCAATATTGAACAAAAATTCTTTTGGTAGCAGATAGTGTCTCCATTTATTCAAGGCTTGGATAATTCCACTTTCCTTCATCCAAATTTTCACAAAAAAATGCAATCATTCAGCCCTCTTGGATCAACATAGCTCCAATTTCTATTCTACTTACGTTGCAATTGATCTGAAATACCTTTTCAAAGTATGGGAGAGATAAAACTGGTCCCTCTGTCACTTTATACTTCAGCTTCTCAAAAGCTCATGGGGTGAATTTTGTCCACTTAAAATATCCCTTCTTCATGCACATTGTCAATGGTACACATACTCGATTGAAATCTCTGATGAACTTGCGATAGAAACTAGCAAGTCCATGGAAACTCCTCACTTTTGTGGCATTTGTCAGCTCTGGACACTCTAGAATTACTTTGACCTTTTCTGGGTCCATCTTCATCCCTTCTCTGGAAATCAAAAATCCCAGATACACTAATTCTTCTGCATGAAGGAATACTTCTACAGGTTTACTAACAGATTCTCTTGGCTTAGCCTCTACAGGACTTGTCGAATGTGTGACAAGTGTGCTTCTCTTATCCGACTAAAAATCAATATGTCATCGAGCTATATGTTAACACCAAAAGTTGTTCACCTAGCTGTCTATGGTCCAAACCATAATTATACATCATTATCCCACCATTATTTCCTCCATTTTGACCTTCACAATTAAAATTCCACCAAATATGGTCCAAAACATTATTATTCCTTCCCCCATAAATATGTGGAAGTTGAGCATTTATTGTGACATAGCCACACTCTTTCCAAAAAGGACAAATAAACCCTAAAATGAGAATGGGTCAAAAACCATGGGAAAATACCATGCATAATAAAATACCATGGGTCATTACCATTGGTAAAAAAACCTTGGATCATCCTAAAAATACATTGTGAAGGTCACCCAAAAAATACTTTTAGTCAACTTTTCATTAGATTCCCGAACTTTTCACTTTTCACCTTTCGCCATTATTCCCATTCTTTTTCCATATCATTTACCATGGTGTATGTTGAGCTTTCTCCATACCCTCTTGGATCCATTCCCCCTTTTTGACAACCATTAGTGGAGACGACTGGAGAACCAGACCGTGGATTCGGTGGACTATTTCCTCAAATGGCTGTAGTGGCCCATGTTATTGAAAGGTATGATTGTTCTTGTTTTTCACTAGTTAGAAAAAAATATAAAAAATTATAAAAATATTTCTATTGTTGTTACTCCTTATTACTGCAAGTTGAGGTTGAGAAATCCCTCACACCATGAACTCTACCCTATGATCTAGTTGATCTAGGGTAGGTTCTTTTGCACGTAGTAGGGGAGAAATCCCCACTATAGTTTTGGCAACTCCACTATCTCGATCCCCTCATATCTTTGTTATTTGGAGGTGTTTCTATTGGTTTTTTCTACTTGGGCACCTTCAACCGTCACAAATCTGACCCCCCTATGGCAGATCCGAACCAATATTGTCCTAGTGTTTGCTCCCCCAGCCCACGCTGATAGTTTTTTCATAAAACCCCCTCAGTTAGGGCCGGATCACACCTATCCAACAGAAAGTTGCGACCCAGGTCACACCTTTTTTCCCGATAAGCGCAACCTAGGTTGTGCCTTTTGCCCCAATAAGTGCGACCTGGATCAAAACTCCAGATCACGCTTGTCCTAGCTTCCAGAGCAATCATGGTTGCTACTGTGACCCAATTTTGTGTGACCTAAGTCTTTTTACTGATCTTCTGCCCCAACCGCAACTGTTTTACAATTTCGTGTGAACCCGATCATAACTATTTTACAGTTCTGTGTGACCCCGATCACACCTATTCCGACGACATGTATGACCTACAGTTTTTTCAGTCCTTTTTAGTGTTTGATACCCTTCTCCAGACCCCTCGTCTATGTTCTACCCCTTCCTTGACTGTTTCCTTCCACATATCATCGCTTACGGTTTGTTTTGTGGTCCTATTTCCCTTAGATGTGAGCCACCTTAGTCAAGCTTGGTATTTGAGACCCCCTGTGTGTTTCCTACAAACTATTTAGTTTCTTATGCGCTCATTTACTTGTGAACATTTTATTTTCTGGAGGAATTAATTGTTTTGGAAAATATTTACTATAATTTCTTGTTATTTATTTTTCTTCATTTGTGTCTTAGCCATGACATCGCTAGGTTTTATACATTACACACCACTTGTGCACACATATCACACCCTAATGTAAAATACTTGGTTCATGACCCCAACTTGAGCGTAAAATTAATTTAATTCAACCAACATTGTAACCTCATTTGAGGACCAAAACAATATTGTAGTTAAGTTAGGACATTAGGTACATGCATCCAAATAACACCCCTTTTTCACTTACATATGAGACATAGTTGTTGTCCATTAGGGTACCAAAATCCTCTAGTACTTGTTGACATGGTTGGAACCAGTCTATCAGAGGCCCCCCTGCTATGCAAGAGTAAAGACACAACGAAGGGGTTCTGAAAGTCAGGGTAAAATACCATACTCCATTCTGCACCGAAGGCTAACCCTTGATAGTCCTCCTTGTGCATGTTGAGGACCATATCGGGTGTCGAGGACCAAAGGAATGAAGTGCTAGGAAACCACTCTGGACGTGTCATGAACGAGGTATCCTAGTTTCTAGTCTATTTAGGGATCTTGTACCCGAGGTCCCTCTAGGTAGTGGCATTCTCTTAACCTATTGTTCTTCCATTTTGTATTGTTTGACTAGGATTTCATCACCTAACAGAGAATACTATTTGTGAGGGGATTCCATCTTGTAGATAGGAGTTTGCTTGCACTTATAACCCATAGGTCAGTGCATCATTTTATTTATAGGTAGTGGTGTTTGTTGGCTTACCACTTTGTTGTAGACTTTCCTGCTGTAACAGGCTGTTGCAGTTTGGTTTTAGAGATTTTTTTTTGGCCTGTGAGCCACCATTTTTCCGCTCTCCTTCTACACACTCGGCTATAGTCGAATTTCTGAGCCTACGTTTGACACTCTTAAGCCTCCATTCATCACACATCACAGCATCACGTCATCATTGCTCCACCAGGTTACTCACATAGATGTAGGGGGCATACCCCTCCGTTCAGTTCCTTGAACTACCACCGTTGGATACATATTCAACATCGTTCACCACCTTCATAGCCATACACTACATCTAAGTTTGATACAGATTCCTATCAATCCAAACCTACCTTATTCATAGCCCCGTCTAGCCCTATGGATGGTGTACCTCCTAACCCTTTTCAGCGAGGGATGGTTGATAGTGGAATCGTGATATCTCCACCTTCCATCTTGATTATCCCTTATGATGGATGCATAGGCCTTGGTCCTAGTGGACCCCTCGCCACAACACACACTACTCCTAGTACGCTACCCACTAGTGGTGGCCCCACTCCAACCACCATGGTTCATACTATACCTTCATTTATGCATGGGGGAATTGGCCTTTCTACCACCATTCCATCTATTTACACCATTCCAGTGACTACTCCTACTATCATAAGTGAACCATACCAACCCCCGTTTGCACGTGGCAACTACATGCCCACCGATCCCAACACCATTGCTGGTCCTCCTCCATCTAGTCCCGGTCCTAGCCTACCATTTATAGCTAGTCTCAACTTGCCTGATTTGGCACGATTGATGAATGAACCCATCCATCATGACCCGTTGTGGCCTCCCATGCCTACAAAACTCCCATCATACATCCCTAAGTTTGAGGGAAAGGTGGGATAGGACCCCCAAAACCACATTATGTCATTCCACTTATGGTGTTCCTCTAACAACATAGTGGATGATTCTATCCGATTGCGGCTATTCTAATGCACACTCACTAGTGTTGTAGCCAAATGGTACATCGAATTGCCTCATGCCACTTATCTGGACTTTTCCTCGTTAGCCTCGATGTTTCTCCAGTACTTCCAGTTACTCATCTGTTATGATGAGGGCATGGAAATCCTATTATCCCATTGACATAACACTGCTACCCATATCACATATCATATCCATGAGTGGCCTCCTCACCGTAGCTTGTGTAAAATTCAGTTAGATGATAGGATTTTCCTAGTTTGGTTTCTCAAAACTACTTCCCCCCATCGCCAAGGACGTTGCATATGAGGGACCACAAACTGAGGAGGAAGCCATCCTCAAGACACAATAGTTTGATCTTATATACGCCCAATTGGGCTATATATATACCATTATACTTGATGCTCCCCGTGTTGGATCCTCATTTCAAGATACGTCGGGGACATCCCATGCTACTGACGGAGTCATTGGCTTTATTACTCATCATCCTCACTTATACACAACCTCTCCTTCGATGCCACCTCATTTAGGCACCACCCCTAGTGTTTTCCAACTAGGAAACGCCCCTGATTTTTTATGTGTAGTGGCTCAGTCCGGAGCTACACCTTCATATGCGTCTCCCGCTCCAGTTCCTCACGTTCATGGACTGAACTGCTTGGCACCTGCATGTAATGGCCATAAGGTAGGATTTGTATCCCCTCTGGCTGCTCCTACCTATTACCCACCTCCTATGCAACCTACACATGCTCTTAACCTGACTCCTCCTATTCCTCAAGGACAAGTCTATGCTCAGAAAAGCCTCCCTAATCAGCCGCCCCCAATAACCAAAAAGGGCAGGGAAGATGATAGAGAGGTAGGAATTGAGGCAACAACCAACCTCAAGGAGGTGCCCAACAACCCAACCCTCCAAATAAGAACAAATCCAATCCACCTGCATAGAACCCTTGGTGTCCACCTAGACCTGGGAAGAACCCTCAATTGTGGACTAACCATCCATGCACCATTTGTGACACTTACGACCACTATACACATAAGTTCCCCGATATGAACCGTGTCTACCACTAGTTACAAGATGAAAATCAACATGACCCTAATGCGGCCGCTTCGACACAACCAAACCCAACACCATAAGGTCCTCCACCTATGGTTCTACAGAACCCATTACCAAATCAAGGAATGGTTGCAACCCAACCCTTAGTACCCAAAAAGCCTGCACCCACTCGTGCGGGTCATCCCATTGATCCTAGTGTCCATCACCTTATGACGTTATTGTCTGATGTCAACTTACAGACTCTACAAAATTAGTATGGTTCCACCACAGAAACCATTAATCGATCCATGAAATCTACCTCTATCACTCTCGATATGTTTTTACATTTGCCAATGCCATGGTTTCCTTTATGTCACATCACGAACAATCCCACTGTCAGATCCACACTTAACTATAGTTTAGTCGACAACTTGGCCTATTCTCTCTCTTCCATGTCCGCTCTAGAATTCCTCTGAACTTTTCCTTCGCAATGCAAATCTTTGCTATCCAATTTAGGTGTCGTCGATCCCTCTGACTCTAGGCTGAACACTTTCAAATTGGATGAAGGAGAACCCCATATGCCATCATCTGTCACCTTCCATCTTCCAGTCATAATTCAGAATTTGGTCATTCATCGATGAGGGGGAATCCACCTATGTTATGTCAACCTTTGTTTGGTAGAAACTTGGATCCCCAACCCTTCAACCTTCCACCACCGCCCTCCGTGCTTACGATGGCCATGCTGCTCAACCAAAAGGTGTTCTCATGAATGTCCCCATTGAGTTGGATGGAAAAACCGTGTTGATTGACATTGAGGGTTTCAATGCCCAACTCGATTACAACCTCCTCCTTGTACGTAGTTATATATATGCAATGTGAGTTGTTTCCTCTACTGTCTTTCGACTATTGATATTCTGCCATGATGGGAATATCATGACTATCGACCAACTAATTTATTACAATACTAAAAGGACTGTCCACTCCGAATCATGTTGTCCCTACGATCGACACTACCATCGATAGCGTATCCATCCCTTCCTTGTCTGTCATTGGTCCATGCCTCTTTACCAACACCCCTTTGACGAACACCTTTTTGTCCCTCCCACCCCCTCCTTCGCCGACTGACATATCGTATTTTTGCACTATCACATCCAATAACATACAAACGTATTCTCAACCCCAAGCACATACCTCAGGTAATTATTGGGGCTCATTCCCGTACACACGATCCCCTTCCTTTTTCCACCTTTCGACATCGTGAGTAAGCCAGTCATGGCTACTCTTAACCTTTCGGGCGTCACTTTGGGTATTCTTGTGTGGTACCTTGATTCACACTCCCTCCCTGTGACATCACATATCATGTTGATACTGGTCCAACCTATTGAGACGGTGTCACACCCCCCTCCTAGTACACAACCAAATGCCCCTCCCGCTACTCCTTCCCCCCCTCCCAAGAAGGTTGGGGAAAGGTGCCTAAAGCCCCGACAGAACCACGTCCTCCTCCTACATATGCTTTATTCGATGTCCAAGGCCATGCGCCACAAAATTGTGCATATTTTCGAATCCTTCGCACCTATATGCGCACAATAGTTGATACCAATGACGATCCAGTTGTCAACATGCCAACCATACCTGCGGTTAAAAAAAATCGCTACGAACCAACCACCCATGTGCAGTTGTGGCCTATATGGTCATTCTTCACACCATTTCACAAACTTGCCCAATTAACGATCACTCCTCAGTGACCTTCACAAGCACTCTTGTGAGTCTGAAATGATCGTCCTTGAAGAGATCCACCTGCTAACCTCTTCCTCAGACACCAATAACACCATTTACATGATCTCTACTTCTAGTAGCCTATTTCCCTCTTCATCCATATAAGCTCATTCTGACCTATCCACCCTTTACTTTCACAATGATGAAGATATCCTCGAAGCTCTTTCAACTCCTAAATATCCTTGGGATGATTTGCACCATCACTCCTTATTCATCCTCGATGAACCTTCATCATCATAGGACCAATTCTCAGTCGAAGTGAAATATTTCATCCATGGAAGTGTCGATTGGCTTAAAAACCCAATCCCAACACCTGACGCCTTTGAAGAAGGTAACATGGCCAACATTTCACCAACCATTAAAGTTGATATCTCAACCACACCCAGGATAGTTGAGGATATTACGCTCGGTGCTTCTTTCTCCCCTAAATAAGTCACTTCCTACAAAACACCTTTTTAGGAATTTCGTGATATTTTCGCTTTTTCCTATACCGAGATGCCTGGGCTTGATCCATCTATCATTGAAAATCGCATCGACACATGGCCCGATGTTTCCCCCGTTCACCAAAATAAATGACCCATTCACCCGTCGAAGCCCCCTATCATCAAAGCTGAGATTGAAAAACTACGCAAAGCAGGTTTCATATACCCCATCGCGTATACCACTTGGGTTTCCAATCCTGTTCCCATAAAAAAAAATAGGGCACCTTTCACGTATGTACTGACTTTCGTGAGTTGAATTTGGCTTGTCCCAAAGACAACTTCTCCACTCTGTTTATTGATCAAATCATTGAAACTTGTGCTGGTCATGAATTCTTTTCCTTTATGGACGATTTTTCTTGTTATAACCAAATTCAGGTTCGCAAAGAAGATCAGTACACAACCGCTTTCACTACCCCACTGGGGCACTTTTGCTTATCGTGTCATGTCGTTTGACTTCAAAAATGATGGAGCAAATTTTCAATGGTCCATGACCTTGACCTCATTCACATTATCTTGGCTTATTTAGACGACCTGATGGCTTGATCTTGGAAGCATTCTCAAAATTTGGATGACTTACGATAAGTCTTCCTATGATGTTGCAAATATAACATCCGCTTGAACCCCATCAAGTGTGTATTCTATGTCCCAGCCGATCGCTTATTAGGATTCATCATGTCTCAAAAAGGCATTACCATGGATCCTTTAAAGGTTCAAGTCATCCTGAATCTTCCCTCTCCACGTACTCTGCGCCAATTATAGAGCCTCCAAGGCAAGGCCAATTTCCTTTTCCGGTTCATTCCAGACTATGTAATGAAATTCCATGGATTCTTATGCTTGCTCCGTACCAACATTCCTTTTGTATAGGATGAGAATGTGCAAGCCGCTTTTGATGCATTGAAACAAGCTCTAACTTCTGCTCCATTGTTGTCTCCTCCTAACTTCACCACAGAGTTTATCCTCTACGTGTCGACATCTAAAAATGCCATCACTGGAGTCTTAGTTTAGGAAGATGATGCTCTTAAAGAGCATGTGATATATTATGTAAGTTATAAAATTTTCGTACCACCTTTACGTTACTCCCACGAAGAGAATATGGCCCTTGCCATCGTCTTTTCAGTACATAATATATGTCACTACATTCTCATTAGCCGAACTCACGTCATGGATGATTCCAACCCCATGCGCTACCTCTTGATCCGCTGCCTTATCCAAGGTCGTGCTGCCAAGTGGATTGTTGTTCTCTAAGAGTACGAACTGGAATTCATCACACCCAAAAGCACTAAAGCTTTCGTGTTCTCTTCCTTGATGGCATACTTCCCTTCATTGTCTACATCATCAATATTCCTGATGAATTATTATTCGTCATCTCTACGAAAGGCTCATGGTATGGGAGCATCCTCCTTTACTTGTGCACACATAAATTCAAGCCCCATTTAAGCCGTGAAGATCGTCATCACATCCGACACTAATCTACTTGATATCTCCTTATCGGTGATGTCTTGTACCATCGAGGTGTGGACACCATACTGCGTAATTTACTCACTCATGATGAAGCTGAATAAGTCCTGGATGACTATCATAGTGGATCCTATGGTGGTCACCTATCTAGTTTGGTGACCGCTCAAAAGATCCTCCACACTGGTTATTTATGGCCCACCATCTTTACTAATTGTATCCATGTAGCTAAACACTGCCGCAAATGCCAACTCTTTTCCCCAAAGGCAAGCACACCTCCCACTCCACTACATCTTGTCGTCACAGTCGACCTCTTTTGAAAATGGGCGATTGAATTTATGACATGCAAACCTCCTTCGATCGACGACCATAAATACATCATTGTGTCTATTGATTACTTTACCAAGTGGGCCGAAGCCATGCCTACCTTCAATTTTAAGGATGATACTGCGACACTCTTCTTTTTAACCATGTTATAACTTGTTTTGGTGTCCCCCTCTAGTTAGTCTTAGACCACTGTTCTCACTTCGAGGGTGGTGTTTGGACAGAGCTTTTTCCCATGTTAAAGTTTTAACACCAATAATCCTCTGCTTATTACCATAAGGGAAATCGTCAAGTTGAGGTTGTCATCAAGATCCTCAAAACCATGCTGCAACGAATGGTGGACGAACACAAGACCAACTGGCACCACTTGCTCTTTTCCACCCTATGGGTCTACCAGACATCAGCTAAAACCACCACCAATTTTACCCCATTTCACTTAGTCCATGGCGTGGAATTTGTTCTTCCCATTAAATGACAAATTCTGTCACTATGCCTTGCCTTCGAACTTCTACATGATACTTCACCATTATAAAAATGCATATTTATGCTTGAACAAACCAATGGGGACCGTCGTGCTTCTCTCCCAACGATCGAAGCGACTAAGACCCAGTCAAAGTCCCATTATGACTCCCACGTCCATCCATGCACCTTTAGCGATGGGGATCTTGTCCTCGTCTATGACCAATCCCATGATAAGAATGGAAAAGGGAAGTTTGAATCCATGTGCTATGGCCCTTATGTCATCCATCGATGTTTCAACAAGGGAGCATATCTCCTCGCTGAATCTGACGATCACCTCTTGAAGAATCCCCGTAATGGGATCTACCTCAATAGATTCTATGCCTGAAGTTTCCCACCATGCATACCCTTGTATCATAGTTTTTCTTTCTTGTTTTACATTGTTTTTCCCACGAGTCTCATAGTTTTTTTTCATTGGTTTCTCCAGATGGATCCTACCTCACCTTTCTATGTTGGTTTCACTGACGGTGCAAGTAGATGGTCTCCTAATCTCACCTCGACTGTGTGGGTCATTTATTCCTCGTCACATGAGTTGATCCATATTGGAAGAATGTGTGTTGGTATTGCCATCAATAAACAGGCTGAGTACGACGGTGTCACTGGTCTCTTGACCACCTCCCTTCACTTGGGTATTCGTCGCCTTGATGTCTTTCTAGACTCCCAACTTCTTGTCACCCAGTTGAATAACTGCTCTCGAGTACACGATCCCTACCTCTTTATGTAAAAACCCCAAAATTTCATAAAAAATTAAAATTTTTAAGATAACATAAAATGTCTGAATATGTAGTTTACTAACTGTTAGCGGTTAGTAGAAAATGAAACAGTCTAAGACTTAGTGTTAATCATTTTCATATTACATTAACTAATATAGTTTTCATTTTCGTAATGTATATGAGATTGACCTGCACACAGCTTTCTTTCAGTTTTACTAATAAGTTTACTTTTTGGCAAGTAGGTGAAACCTATCTTTGAAAACTTGGGCTTACTTAGCATTTATGCTAACACAGATGGACTGCTGGTTCTTACAGGTTTAACAGGTAATGATCAATCAAGTAGGGGTTAATTCATAAGTAGCAAGAAGTATATATGTTGCATGTTAAATGCTAGTAAATAACTGACTATTTAAAAGCAAGCTCTAATGAGGTAAAGTAACTGTCTTTTATTTCATGAAAGTACTTCTATCAATCTGGATAGTAAAGATTTCCAATAGAGTACATGTTTCTATTTTGTCTCTAACTTACTAGTTATGGAAATTATCAACTTGTTACTTGTATGTAAAAAAAATGCTCACTAACAAGTTCTAAACTTCTGTACTTACATTATCGCCTTGCTGCATGCACTATTGTAACAACATACATTACCATCTTATTTTATAATGTACCAATCACGTACCAATCTGATTGTTACTTGCATTTTGTAGGAATCTTACTGCCTGGAAATCTCTTTGACATTATAAGCTTGATCTTTGTAATTAAACGCATCATTTCATGATGTAGTCCTATCTACCATTACTTCATAAGTCTAAGTCATAGGTAAATATATTATTAGTGTCATTCCAATGATTATAGACTTTGAGCATGGTTTAATCCATTATAAATTTACTCTTATCATGTTGCCTAGCTTATAACAAGTTAATGTTTATAATAGCTATTATGGTAGATTTTTCTACCTAGAACTTCTAATCGGAAGTTTACCCTATGTGACATTAATATGACCAAGATTCTTACACTATGCTAAGAACAAGTTAACATAATCAATCACAAACTATCCTTGCCAAAGAATGATAGGGTTTATTATTATTGACAAGTCGAGTATGCAAACTATTATATGAGAGAGCTTATACCAAGGTCGAGCCTTGTGGTAGTTTAAATGTCATGGTTTAAATACTTTTTACTCTTATAGTCAAACTTCATATATTATATCTACTCTAAACCATCGGTTATAAATAATAAAGTTTGAAATATCATATGTGCATATTTTATCGTCGTTTTGCATGTATATATATCAAATGATAAATGGAAAGGTCCTAAAGCATAATCAACATTGGGATTATCCATATGACAAAGTTGCTACCACCTTTCACTAGGGTCAACGTTGAGAAATCATCGTTAATCAAATACACAAATCTCAAAGCTATCATACATTATGATATAGTTTATGTGTTGTCAATGGTGAAAAATATATACAAGCGTACTCCATAGTTTTGTGCATGGTTTGTTTAAATCATTGTATTAATAATTGGATGATTAAACCGCATATGGACTATGGACTCAACCATTGCATGGTTAAAAGAATTGGAGGGCATGTGGTCACCTCCTGTCCATGCATTGGCGATATAAAAGTCTTGCAAACCCTATTTGCTTTGTCATTTGCCTCCGAAGTTCTCGCTGGCCTGCAGGCTGCACTGTATAGTTTCCATGGCCGCCATGAAAAGGCTGTACCCTGCTTGCTTGCTCCAAGGCTTTTGTTTGACGTTGCTGTGGTTTCCAGAACTCGGTCTTTGATTGCAAACCTTCTTAGTTGTGAACTTTACCATGCGAGTGTTTACTGGTTTTCGAGTTTGGTTCTCGGCCTGTCCATAGCTTAGTCCCGTTCTCCTCGTGGCCTGTCACTACTTTGTAAAGCTAAGCCTCTTTGTCACTGTTTGTGCTCCACAGTCATCGTAGGGTTTCGGGATTCTTGTGTGTGCATTACGCAATTGGTGACAGTCTCTTTACTGCTCGATACTCTTTTATTTACAGGTAAAAATATCTCAGTTTTATTGTGTAGACTCTGTCAAATTATGAACACCATTAGGGTTTTTAAATTTTATTGAACTGAGCCCTGAACTAACGCTTGGTTAAATGCTTTTACAGGAACCCGTGACAGTTCCAAGCTTTAGCGAAAGATAAATGACAACCGTCTTCAGTGGCTCGTGGCTCTAATTGGTAAGCCCTGAGTTCAAATGGGTTTCGCCCTACTTGTATTGAGGGTTGTTGAAGGAGAACACAGTGCTTGGAAGCCTGTTCGGTCTCTTTGTTTAATAGGAGGTTTAATAAGTTGTTTTCTAGTTTAAAGTTATAAACCATTGCTACGATGCTGGGTAAAACTGGCCTTGAGCTGCGTGATGTATTTTGGTTAAGTCTTTAGCCTTACGTCCTGTCAATGTAATACATTTGGTTTTTAAGAAGGTTTTTAACTTCAAGCTCTATCTTGTTTTTGCAATGGTTTTTGTACTCTTGTAAACTAAGATTCTATGTAATTAGAGTCTTTCTTTCTTCGACTGTAAGTGCAGATAATTATTGTTTAAGTTATCTTTTGTAAGTACTTATTGTTAATATGAGGACTGTAGATCAGTCATGATCTGAAATTTATAATATTAAACTTACTTGTCCAGAATATACAAGCTAGGAATTACTGGAAATGAAACCCTTGTCTAAATATGTTCTTCAATTTATTAATACTTAGGTTCTACTTCTTGTTACTTCAGTTTGGCTATTACAGATGTGTGGTGGTATTTTAACTTGTTAACTGTAAACTTATCTTTGCTTGTTTATAAAGATATTTGTTTAAGAAAAGACACTAAATAGTCTATAGTATATGCTATAATCTTCTTGTAACGTTTATTTATATAATTATCAATGTAAATGGATTACAACTTAGATAAATTAATTTATAATAGATAAATAAATTGTTAGGGTTTCGACCCTGAATTTTTTCCTTCACAGGTATAAGCCTATCTGGTAAATGTAAAATAATGTCTAAATATTTAATTTTATATTAGTTATTGTTTATATTTACATTGTTTTTATTTACTAATCTGTCACATAGAATTTATTCAGAGTTCTCTAAAGGATAGAAAGTAAACTCTGTAACTCTATTTAGTCTTTATAAATTGAGGACTTTTAACATAACCATAGGGTTTATATTAAATATTAGTCTTATATTTAGTTGATATTATTAGAAGATAAACTGTGTGGTTAGTAGCTTGTTTATATACTTAACTGTATGTAATCACTGTAACTCTAATGTAGTTTTACTGCTGCACTTCATTCAGTTTACTAAGTGAAAACAATGAACACAAAAAAAATCATAATGCTGTTTTTCCTCCATAGTATTTAAAACATTGAAATAAAATTACTCTGCTATCTACAGTTACACAATCATATCTACCATTTTCATTCTCTTATCTACTTAAAGCATTCTATCTGTGCTAGAGTACGACCTGGTTTCTAGGTGTGGAAAAACACAGTTTAGAAATTTATTTACATTCTAACACGTTATTTTCTAAATCCATTTCATCTCTAAAATAATTTAATAAAAATACTAACTCAAACATTTCACAAACTGAACTGTTAACATTCACCTAGCAGTTAATTAAGATTGATTTAACTAACACAGTAAAATAAAATAACTTAGAACCCGTTGAGGACATACGACAACAACTTTAGGAGGCCGTTCCTCCCTACCAATCTCCTAGAGAGCGCTCAAACAACGCTTCCTCAGGACCCCCGAGGTTGTTCCTGTCTTATTGGTTGAGAACTTGTGGAGCATGCAAACAGTAGAACCCTCTGTCAACTGACTAGTTCAATACCTCAGTAAATACTCTGCTCTCAGCAGTATGATCTTCAGCTTGAAAGCTACACTAGATCAATCAATAGTTATCCCCTCAAACACTTTCCAAATTTCCCTTCCATTGAATTTCTTTGAAGTACATTCATTCAACCTGAATGATCACTTCTCTAGAATGAGCAGCCTCAGCTCTCTTCAATGGGAATTTTTAGAAAGATTGCCTAGGTCTTATGGGTCAATTTTCATTAACTGAGCCACCTGCTCTAATTCCACTTTCTTGGGGAATCATGACCCCAAATGTAGGGAGGTTTCCACCTGCAACAGTTGGAAGTGGTTTGAGGATGCTGCCACATGTCAGTTTGCTCTCCACCCAGTCTCCTCCACCAATTTGACCAGTAAACACTCTTTTAACAGCTGTCCTAAGCTGTTGTCTCCTCCTTTATTTATTTATAAATAAAATATTAAGAATTTGCAATAAATATCCTTGACCCTACTGAGTCATCAATTACAACTTAGCATAAAATTTAACATATTGTCCTCAAATAATATCAAATTATTTTTGCAAAATTGGGGTATGTGACATACACACCCCCTTAAATTATAACATCATCCTCGATGTTATTTATTCTTCGTTCTCAAAATTACCCTGGAACAAAATTGGATATGCATCCCGCATATTACTTTCGAATTCCTAGGTGGCTTCCTCTGGACTAAGGTGCTTCCATTGCACCTTCACCTGCCCAATGGTGCGGTTCCAAAGTGTGATCTCCCTTCGCCTGAGGATATAGTCCAGTTCCACCAGAAAATATCCTTCTGGTTCCACCTGTACATCATTCCACTTAACAACATGAGTAGCATCATGAACATATTTCTTTAATACAGAAATGTGAAAAACATTATGAACTCTTAAATTCAGTGGTAATGCTAATTGATAAGCTACCTGTCCAATCCTGGACAGTATTTCAAATGGACCACATTAACGATGTGCTAGTTTTGCACAACTACCCAATCTCAAAGAACTCTTTTTGGGTCTCACCTTGATGAACACATGTTCACCTACCTGAAACTCTTTTGGAGTTCTTTTAAGGTCTGCTTGACTTTTCTGTCGATCTTGCACAATTTTCAAATTACCTTGTACCTACTTTACAATTTCTTCCATTTCTTTCAATAGTTTAGGACTTAATACTAATCTGTCCATCGGATTACTCCAAGAGATAGGAGTGTTACATTTCCTTCCATACAAGATTTCGAAAGGACTAAATTTGGCTGATGCTTGATAATTATTATTGTAGGCAAATTCTACTAGATGGAAATAATCCTCCCATTTACCTGGCTGGTCTTTTACATACATTCTTAGTAAATCTTCCAGTACTTGGTTTACTCTTTCAGTCTGTCCATCAGTTTGAGGATGGAACGAAGTACTAAAATTTAGTGTAGTGTTTAATCCTTTAAACATGGATTTCCAAAAGTTACCTGTAAATTTAGGATCTCTATATGAGATTATAACTTTCGGTATCCCATGCAGTTGGAAAATTTGCTTTAAAAAGATACCAGCTATGTTTGCAGCTTTATATGTAGTTTTAACAGGTATAAAGTGGGCTGCTTTACTCAATTTGTCAACTACTACCATTATAGAATCATTTAAATTCTGATTTTTAGGCAGTCCAGTAATAAAATCAAGACTAATTATCTCCCATTTCCAGCTAGGAATGGGCAATGGATGAAGTAATCCAGCTGGGTGTTGATGTTCAGTTTTGACCTGCTGACATTCAAAACACCTAGCGATATATTCTGCCAATTCAGTCTTCATGTTTGGCCAAAAATATTCTTTTCTTAACATAGTTATAGTCTTCTGATAACCTAGATGGCCTGAGTATGGGGTTTTATGGATTTCATCTAAAATTAATAACTTAACTTTAGGTAAATTTGGTACATACATTCTGTCTTTATACAGTAAAAATCCTTTATCATTCAAGCTGTACCCTTTACTTAAACTTTCAGTTGAATTTTCTTTCGTTTTTGCTTGGAAATTTTGGTAAAGATCATCCTGTTCTATCCCTGCTTTAAGATGTTCTTCCAGATCTGTTGTATAAGTGCTGATAACTGCTGCAAAGTTCAGCCTTGCATTTCTACTTAATGCATCAGCAAATTTATTTTCTTTACCTTTAATGTGCTGAATTTTGAAATCATACTCAGAAAAGCTAGCCACCTAGCTTGTCTAGCATTCAAATTAGGTTGATCTAAAAGATGTTTTAGTCCTTTATTATCGGTCATTAGGATAAATTTTCTTCCAATTAAATGATGACGCCACATCTTTAGAGCATGTATAACAATGGCTAATTGTAAATCATAAGTTGCATAATTCTTTTCGTGAATTTTTAATTTCCTAGACTCATAAGCAATAACATGCCCTTCTTGAGTCAACACTCCGCCTAAACCATCATTGCAGGCGTCAGTACATACTACAAAATCTTTATTTGGATCAACTATTCTTAAAATAGGTGCGCTGGTTAATAAAGTTTTTAACTTTTTAAAACTATCCTCGCATTTCTGGTTCCAATCAAATTTATTTCCCTTCTTCTGTAAAGAAGTTATCAGATTTGTGATTTTCAAAAACCCTTCAATGAACCTCTAGTAATTCCCATGAAGGATTGAACATTAGTTACATCTTTAGGAACCGACCAATCTTCAATCGCCTTTATCTTTTCGGGATCCACCGAAATACCTTCCTTAGTCACCACATGACCTAAGCACTGGATTTCATCTTTAAAGAAATCACATTTACTAAACTTTGCAAAAAGTTGATGATCTCGCAACTCTTGCAAAACAATTTTTAAATGTTCCTTATGTTCTTCTTCAAATTTCAAATAGATTAATATGTCGTCGATAAACACGACCACAAAATTATCTAAATACTTATGCATGATGTTGTTCATTAAACACATAAAAACAACTGGGGCATTAGTAATCCTGAATGGCATGACGACAAACTCGTAATCGCCATATCGAGTCCTAAAAGTTGTTTTAAAGATGTCTTCATCTTTAATCTTAACTTGATGATATCCAAAACTTAAATCAAATTTTGAAAACACCATGGCTCCACGTAGTTGATCAAACATATCATCTATGCGAGGCAACGAGTATCTATTTTTAATAGTCATTTTATTCAACTGACGGTAATCTATGCAAAGTCGCATAGTTCCGTCCTTTTTCTTAACGAAGATGACAGGTGCCCCCCAGGGAGACACACTGGGTCGTATATACTTCTTGTCAATAAGTTCTTTTAATTGTGACTTTAGTTCATTAAGTTCAAGTATGTTCATTCGATAAGGGGCCTTTGAGATAGGTATTGCACCTGGTACCTAGCTCAGCTCAATGGTAAAATATAGTTCCCTTTTCGGAGGTAGTCCCAGAATTTCTTCCAGAAATACATCATCATACTCTCTTAAAACTCGTATGTCCTCCAATTTTAATTTGTCTGTTCTATTTAGATTTTCCTCATCGGTTACTATTACTGCATAAACCTTAAAACCTTTCATAACAACTCTCTTAAGCTGCAGAGCAGATATCTGCCTTATGGTTGTTTTTCTAGGGATTCCCTTTACACTTATTGATTTTCCATCATTATTTATACACATAAAGGTTTTATCATAACAGTTTAAATCACCCTATGTTTCTCTAACCAATCCATACCGATTAGTATGTCGTAAGAACCAAGAGGTAGTACATTAAGCTTAACAAAATTTTCAAATTGATCCATAACTACTGCACATTTCTTTACAAAACAAGTTACCTTCCTTTTTGCACAAGTAGCTAACTGAACCAACCAAGAATTTTCAAATTTTTCTACAGGCAGCTTACACTTTTCTACCAATTTAGGTGAAATATAACTGAGACTAGCTCCTGGATCAATTAAAATAGCTATAGGGGTTTGGTTTATCGTACCTTCTACTTCCACCATGGAAGTTTGATAGTCTGCTTGTCGATTCTCCAAGGCTGCATTGATTATGGGCATAGTCCTCGCTAGGTCTCCAATAGTCATCTCCTCCTGTATGGTATGGATATTACTAACAATCTTTTTCCGATCAGGACAGACTGAGGCATAATGTGGGCCATTACACTCCCAACACTTTATGGGTTCTTTGCGTTCAAAGTTCTTTGTGTAATTTCCATGATTATTAGCAGACTCTTTACCCTTTGAATTGTTCCGATTGCTTGGTGAATTATTCTTATTCCCTTGGAAATTCTTATTAGGAAAATTTATGGCCTTATTATTTTTAGAATTTTGGTTGGGTACAAACTCTTTCTTCTTTTCATCATAATGGTTGTTATTATTTTTGGCCTTCCAGTTGGCCATGCTCTCCTTCTTCCGATTCTGTTCATAACAAAAATTAGCTTTTCTCATAGCTT
Source organism: Pseudotsuga menziesii (assembly GCA_001517045.1). NCBI lineage: Eukaryota > Viridiplantae > Streptophyta > Pinopsida > Pinales > Pinaceae > Pseudotsuga > Pseudotsuga menziesii. The sequence goes on along the minus strand of LPNX010659042.1, from coordinate 35,157 downwards.
CTTCCATAGTTTTTGGATTTTCATACTCAATCGTATCCTTGATGTGATAAGGTAAACAGCTGAGGAATCGATGTACCTTCAGTTTTTCATCTACAAGGTATGGCATATACCTAAGCAGACTTAAAAACTTGCTGTTCAAATCTTTCATAGTCATTGAACCTAGTTTAAGCTCATAGAATTCTTTTTCTCTCTCCTCATAGTACTTCTCAGATAGAAATTCCTTTTTAAGGTACTTCTTGAAGGTAATCCAATTGACATTATTCTCTCTTATTCCCTTCACTCTCTTTAAGTCTTGCCACCATATATTAGCCTTCCCTGAAAGATTGGAGATAACCATTCTAGCCTTTAATTGGTTAGAATAGTTATAAATCTGGAAGTACTTCTTCATCCCAGATAACCAGGATTCCGCTTCCTCCCCCTTCTCAATTTCTCCATTGAATGTTGGTGGTTTAATATTTTTAAACTCCCTAGAAATTTCCTCATAAGGTTTATATTTTCTCTTTTTAGTATAATGGTTGTCATCACTACTATCACTAGTGGAATGAAAATTATGTTGATCACCAAATACCTCTGAAGATGAGCTGCTTTCATTTTTAGTTTGTTTAATCTTTTTATATTTATGTTGGTGACTTATATCTTCTAAATCAGCTCTTTTACCCCTTTCCTCAGTTTGAAATCTTTTTGTTAGGATCTGATTCAGCTCCTCCTGAGCTCTTAGAATCCTTTCATTTTCTTGTTTAACAGATTCCATTTCAGATTTTAAGTCTTTTACTGTTTGTAAAAGTTCCAAGGAATTAGTGGTTAAGTATTCTTGTATAGGTTCTCTTTTTAAGTTTTCTTGTTCAGTAAAGGGAGATTCCTCTTCCGCATATTCCTCCAGTCTTTCCATACCTGTTGTTAAACTTAGAAACAATTTCTCTGTGGAATAACATTAAAAGAAAATAACATTAGCAAAATAATTTAAATTCACTGTTTCATAAAAGCAAGTTGGGCTTCATCAAGGCCTAGTGTTTGAACCTTGTGCTTTGATACCACATGTCAAAACCCCAAAATTTCATAAAAAATTAAAATTTTTAAGATAACATAAAATGTATGAATACGAAGTTTACTAACTATAGCGGTTAGTAGAAAATGAAACAGTCTAACACTTAGTGTTAATCATTTTCATATTACGTTAACTAATATAGTTTTCATTTTCGTAATGTATATGAGATTGACCTTCACACAGCTTTCTTTCAGTTTTAGTAATAAGTTTACTTTTTGGCAAGTAGGTGAAACCTATCTTTGACAACTTGGGCTTACTTAGCCTTTATGCTAACGCAGATGGACTGCTGGTTCTTACAGGTTTAACAGGTAATGATCGATCAAGCAGGGGTTAATTCATAAGTAGAAAGAAGTATATCTGTTGCATGTTAAATGCTAGTAAATAACTGACTATTTAAAAGCAAGCTCTGATGAGGTAAAGTAACTGTCTTTTATTTCATGAAAGTACTTCTATCAATCTGGATAGTAAATATTTCCAATAGAGTACATGTTTCTATTTTGTCTCTAACTTACTAGTTATGAAAATTATCAACCTGTTACTTGTATGTAAAAAAAATGCTCACTAACAAGTTCTAAACTTCTGTACTTACATTATCGCCTTGCTGCATGCACTATTGTAACAACATACAATACCATCTTATTTTATAATCTACCAATCTGATTGTTACTTGCATTCTGTAGGAATCTTACTGCCTGGAAATCTCTTTGACATTATAAGCTTGATCATTGTAATTAAATGCATCGTTTCATTATGGAGTACTATCTACCATTACTTCATAAGTCTAAGTCATAGGTAAATATATTATCAGTGTCATTCCAATGATTATAGACTTTGAGCATGGTTTAATCCATTATAAATTTACTATTATCATGTTGCCTAGCTTAAAACAAGTTAATGTTTATAATAACTATTATGGTAGATTTTTCTACCTAGAACTTCTAATCGAAAGTTAACCCTATGTGACATTAATATGACCTAGATTCTTACACTATGCTAAGAACAGGTTAACATAATCAATCACAAACTATCCTTGCCAAAGAATGATAGGGTTTATTATTATTGACAAGTCGAGTATGCAAACTATTATTTGAGAGATCTTATACCAAGGTCGAGCCTTGTGGTAGTTTAAATGTCATGGTTTAAATACTTTTTACTCTTATAGTCAAACTTCATATATTATATCTACTCTAAACCATTGGTTATAAATAAAAAGTTTGAAATATCATATGTGCATATTTTATCATCGTTTTGCATGTATATAAATCAAATGATAAATGGAAAGGTCCTAAAGCATAATCGACATTAGGATTATCCATATGACAAAGTTGTTACCACATTTCACTAGGGTAAACGTTGAGAAATCATCGTTAATCAAATACGCAAATCTCGAAGCTATCATACATTATGATATAGTTTATGTGTTATCAATGGTGAAAAATATATACAAGCGTACTCCATAGTTTTGTGCATGGTTTGTTTAAATCATTGTATTAATAATTGGATGATTGAACCGCATATGGACTATGGACTCGACCCTTGCATGGTTAAAAGAATTGGAGGGCACGTGGTCACCTCCTGTCCATGCATTGGCGATATAAAAGTCTTGCAAACCCTATTTTCTTTGTCATTTGCCTCCAAAGTTCTCACTGGCCTTTGGGCTGCATTGTATAGTTTCCATGGCCGCCATGAAAAGGTTGTTCCCTGCTTGCTTTCTCCAAGGCTTTTGTTTGACGTTGTTGTGGTTTCCAAAACACAGTCTTTTATTGCAAACCTTCTTAGTTGTGAACTTTACCATGCGAGTGTTTACGGATTCTTGAGTTTGGTTCTCGGCCTGTCCATAGTTCAATCCTGTTCTTCTCGTGGCCTGTCACTACTTTGTAAAGATAATCCTCTTTGTCACTGTTTATGCTCCACAGTCTTCGTAGGGTTTGGGGATTCTTGTGTGTGCATTACGCAACTGATGACAGTCTCTTCGCTGCTCGATACTCTTTTATTTACAGGTAAAAATATCTCAGTTTTATTGTGTAGACTCTGTCAAATTATGAACACCGTTAGGGTTTTTAAATTTTATTGAACTGAGCCCTGAACTAACGCTTGGTTAAATGCTTGTATAGGAACCCGTGACAGTTCCAAGCTTTGGCGAAAGATAAACGACAACCATCTTCAATGGCTCGTGGCTCTAACTGGTAAGCCTTGAGTTCAAATGGGTTTTGCCCTACTTGTATTGAGGGTTGTTGAAGGAGAACTCAGTGCTTGGAAGCCTGTTCGGTCTCTTTGTTTAATAGGAGGTTTAATAAGATGTTTTCTTGTTTAAAGTTATAAACCCTTGCTATGATGCTGGGTAAAACCGGCCTTGAGATTTGTGATGTATTTTGGTTAATTCTTTAGCCTTACGGCCTGTCAATGTAATACATTTGGTTTTCAAGAGGGTTTTTAACTTCAAGCTCTGTCTCATTTTTGCAATGGTTTTTGTACTCTTGTAAACTAAGATTCTGTGTAATTAGAGTCTTTCTTTCTTCAACTGTCAGTGAAGATAATTACTGTTTAAGTTATCTTTTGTAAGTACTTATTGTTAATATGAGGACTGTATATTAGTCGTAATGTGAAATTTATAATATTAAACTTACTTGTCCAGAATATACAAGCTAGGGTTTACTGGAAATGAAACCCTTGTCTAAATATGTTCTACAATTTATTAATACTTAGGTTCTGCTTCTTGTTACTTCGGTTTGGCTATTACAGATGTGTGGTGGTATTTTAACTTGTTAACTGTAAACTTATCTTTGCTTGTTTATAAAAGATATTTGTTTAAGAAAATACTGTAAACAGTCTATAGTATATGCTATAATCTTCTTGTAACATTTATTTATATAATTATCAATGTAAATGGATTACAACTTAGATAAATTAATTTATAATAGATAAATAAATTGTTAGGGTTTCGACCCTGAAGTTTTTCCTTCACAGGTATAAGCTTGTTTGGTAAATGTAAAATAATTTATAAATATGTAAATATTTAATTTTATATTAGTTATTGTTTATATTTACATTGTTTTTATTTACTAATCTGTCACATAGAATTTATTCAGAGTTCTCTAAAGGATAGAAAGTAAACTCTGTAACTCTGTTTACTCTTTATAAATTGAGGAATTTTAACATAACCCTCTCTAGTTTATATTAAATATTAGTCTTATATTTAGTTGATATTATTAGAAGATAAACTGTGTGGTTAGTAGCTTGTTTATATTCTTAACTGTATGTAATCACTGTAACTCTAATGTAGTTTTACTGCTGCACTTCATTCAGTTTACTAAGTGAAAATAGTGAACACAAAATAAATCATAATACTGTTTTTCCTCTATTGTATTTAAAACATTGAAATAAAATTACTCTGCTATCTATAGTTACACAATCCTATCTACCATTTTCATTCTCTTATCTACTTAAAGCATTCTATATGTGCTAGAGTACGGCCTGGTTTCCAAGTGTGGAAAAACACAGTTTAGAAATTTATTTACATTCTAACACATTATTTTCTAAATCCATTTCATCTCTAAAATAATTTAATAAAAATACTAACTCAAACATTTCACAAACTGAACTGTTAACATTCACCTAGCAGTTAATTAAGATTTATTTAACTAACACAGTAAAATAAAATAACTTAGAACCTGTTGAGGACAGACGACAATAGCTTTAGGAGGCCATTCGTCCCTACCAATCTCTTAGAGAGCGCTCAAACAACGCTTCCTCAGGACCCTCGAGCTTGTTCCTGGTCTTATTGGCTGAGAATTGGTGGAGAATGCAAACAGTAGAACCCTATGTCAACTGACTAGTTCAATGCCTCAATAAATACTCTGCTCTCAACAGTATGATCTTAAAAGATACACTAGATCAATCAACAGTTATCCCCTCAAACACTTTCCAAATTTCCCTTCCATTGAATTTCTCTGAAGTACATTCATTCAACCTAAATGATCACTTCTCTAGAATGAGTAGCCTCAGCTCTCTTCAATGGGAATTTTTATAAAGATTGCCTAGGTCTTTTGGGTCAGTTTTCATTAATTGAGCCACATGCTCTGATTCCACTTTCTTGGGGAATCATGACCCAAAATGTAGGGAGGTTTCCACCTGCAACAATTGGAAGTGGTTTGAGGATGCTGCCACATGTCAGTTTTATCTCCACCTAGTCTCCTCCACCAATTTGACCAGTAAACACTCTTTTAACTACTCTCCTAATCTGTTGTCTCCTTCTTTGTTTATTTATAAATAAAATATTCAGAATTTACAATAAATATCCTTGACCCTACTGAGTCATCAATTACAACTTAGCATAAAATTTAACATATTGTCCTCAAATAATATTAAATTGTTTTTGTGAAATTCGGGTATGTGACATTAGGAAGTTTCTGTGCACTAGACACTTGGTTAGACATTTTGAATCCATTTTATTCATGCATGTTCCTAGAAGTCAATAATATAGTAGACCAAATGGATACTAACCTTCTAGAGTGGCACATCAATCATTGCATATAGGAATTAAACTACATCATGCATCATCATATAGTCATGCATACATATGTCATATACATCATATAGGCATAGTCATCATCATAAAAAGAGATTCATAAAAATCCATAAAAATACGAAAAGGTGCATCCATGTGCATAAAATAATCATGTTCCGTACAAAAGGAGAAGCTCCACAGGATTTCTCGTCTGATCATACATATCATACGAAAATCCCCATGCTCAAAATCATTGGGGGCACCATCACAAGTTTCTAGTATAAGTTCTCCTCCTCCGACTCTATGTCCTCCTCCTATGAGATCTCCTTCTCCATCAGCACATCACCCTATGTTGTTGCTTTGACATACTCAGCAACAACTGCAATCCTTCTCACTAGAGAGATCCACTCCAAAGGAGATTTGTAGCGCATGGCGATCATATTGTCGTCTAGGTACTACCACCCATCGTCGATGACCCCTGCAATAACCGCTCCATGTCCAACCATAGTGAGTCAAATGTAGCACTCCACCACCTTTGTTGTCCGTGCGGGTGGATCTAACCCTTGCGCCACTGGTACCCCATTGGAGGGTGCGGTCCCATGTCTGCACATGCACATAGTATGTCATCAGTATCTATCACATGTATGATCTAGCTACCACTATTCTAGTAAACTATATATGATTTAAACCACCTAGAGTCATGTATACGTACCAACAGGTCCCCAGACCTATCCTGGGGGTCAAGGCATCTTTGGATCTCCTTGGTAGTCCATCCCCACGTATGGATAATCCTCTATGAGTATAGAAAGTTTCCACCACTGTGCAAAAAGATCCTGGGTTAAGAAATGCCCCATAAGGCTGCCTCCCTAACTGATCATTATCTCGCACTAGCGCCTCATACAAGGCTCGCGAGGTCCCCCCTCGCGCACCGCTAGATGTAGTCGCACTATTGGTAGTCGCTCAAAGAAGAATGAGCACGAAAATGAGGGGACACAAACATTCCCACCCACCAAGATGGCATGCTTCAACCCATGTTGAACCACTATCAAGTACATCTGGGCCCACCCATAGTAGGTGCCCCTCAGCACACTCTCGATCATCAGTAGCTGGCCTCCCAAGATCTTGTGCGGACCTTTCGATCCCAATATCCGCAACACCATCGCTGCCACTGTTTGAGTCTCTAAACTCTTGATGTCACACACTAATATGTACGACTTATGCATATAAGAGGCATAACAATTCCTGGCACACAGGTCATCCATCAATACCCCTTAAGGAGTTTTGGAGAGGTATCACCGATCACGCACAACAGTGGGAGGCGAGTCAAAAAATACACATCCCATATATTGATCTCCAGTCACTCACCCTGTATGATGAAGCACTTCGAGTCTCTATCCCAAAAACTCACCAGCTTGTTCAGTAACAACTTTGCTGAATGCATTAGGGGGATATGGAAAAACTTCAACATCCCACATCGGGTGAGCGTGTCTTACACTACTCCACAATCCTCTACCTCATCCCTGAGGTCCCCAATGTCTTTCTCTCGCCATCTGACTTGAGGAATCCTGCACATCCAAAAAGTCCTTTCCAAAACTAGTTGCACAAAATTTTCCATTATGTTCTAGGTCACGCTTGTCGAGCCTTTTTGTGTGACCCAAGTCACGCAAAAACATTTGACAGGTGCGAACTAGGTTGCGCCTATCTCCCTGATAGGTGCGACCGGATCATGCCTGTCTTCTTGATAGGGGTGACCTAGGTCACACCTTTTCCCTCGAAAAGTGTGACCTGGTCCCATGAACCCTTCGGGCTCGACCGAGGTCCCAAGAATGAGAAAATGCAAAAACTAAACCACTGAAATTGATGGGATAGGTGAGAGCTCTTACCTGCAACTCACATATAGAAAAATCATTTCTCCAATGGGAAGAAATAAATAGCTTTGCTGTGGGGCCCTCCACTCCAACTCAACACTGCACAGTGAAAATGGTATGTGTCATGTGTCCCCCCTTGTTTATAGGCCTCCATTTGGTCAACCCTTTCTTTCATGCACCACAGAGTCATTCAAGGTTCGTTTTTCACATCGTTCACACTGTTGGGTTTGGTTTTCCATCCTCTGGCTACTCATGAGACCCACCTCTCATGCTCTCCGTTTGATTTTCTAGGCAATTTCCTGGAGTCACCTCAATTTGTGTTTCACCACGCAAATCACACCTTGTATGTATTGGCATGTTCACGAGCCCTTCGCTCCATCCATACTACAAAATTATCCTTATTTTACCACCATTCACCATCCTATAAGGAGGCCCCACTAGTGTTCCACTATTATTTTTTAACCATATCAGCCATGTTCACAACATCATCCATTTTTGGTACATTGAACACTTCCTCCTTGCTTGACTGACCATTACGGAGTTTCTGATAAGCTCTTTTCTGACTCCTAAAAGAATGAAAGGATTGTCGAGAACGCTTGCTTCCTTTCATGCTTGTTAAAGTAGTTGATAGGGCATATATGTGACCTCATTTATCTCCTTTTTTGAACTATGTATACTATTTAAAGAAAAGGACCACCCTAGCACCTTCCAGCTAGGAACGTTTCCCTTTGCATCCTTTTATGCTTTGTCGGACATTGGGACCGTACTCTACAAAAATTCTCGTTTATGGGTTGTATTTAAGCTCTTTTCCATCCCTCTCATCAAAAAAAGATCGCCAAGCAAATTTGGTTTCATTCATGCTCATAAAAGTATTTGAATGACCGTCCAATTTGTATAGGTTTAACGTTTTTCGACCTAGTTGGACTACCTATGAAAAAGAAGTCTTTCTGCCCCTTTAATCTAGGAGAGCTCTCCTTTGCATAATTTTATCCTTTTTCGGACTAAGGAGACTACTGTATGAAAAAGAGACCCCACTGGAGTATTCTTCATATTTTCAGACTCTCTAAACATGAAAATACTATCAAGCATTTACCATCTCGGGATTGAAAAAAATCCACAAGATAGTATCGTATTAAGAATACTTCTATCCCTTCTTCGAGCTCCTTAAACTATGAATAAGGTCCAAATGGTCCTGCTAGGTGACCATATATATCTCATTATGGTGGCTTTCCCCCCATTGGGTCACCCTTGTTCAGAGTACTCTGTAAGGAGTCTCCCTTGGTTCCCTTGGATATCACTTGTCCACTTACTTCCCCAAGTATCTCCCATTGCAGTCATCTCCTTGGTTTCACAACTATGCTCCCCTCCCCACAATTCAGTATCATTTTCTTCCAGGTCAACCCTGCCATCATACTTTGAACAAAGGAAGTTTGAGTCCCCCATACTCCCCTTCCCCTGTTCCCCATTTAGTATCTCAGTCCCCTTATTGTTCCATATATTTGGTTCTCCCCCTCGTGCTTCTATCAAGGAAACCTCATTTCCTTGGTAGTTGCAGGTCTCCCTCTGTCGACGTCAACACATCTATTCTAGAGGATAGACCCAGAGGTCCATGTATCTTGGTTTCATCCACCTCATTGATGAGTTCCTTGGACCACTTGAAAGGAGTCCTTAGTTCGTTTCAGGTTGGTTGTGTATCTCGTGCTTGACTTCAGCTCCATCATCGCGCCATTGAGATTCGTACAAAGTATTGGTTCCTTCATTAATTTTTCTAAGACCGCGGTTGTTAGTCTACTCTAGCACATTGGTGAGTCTATTTTTGTAGCTATACAGTTTCATGTCCCTTATGATTTCCGGGTTGCATTGGTGACACTGTTCAGAAAACACTTAGTGTCATGCTTCCTTGTATCTAGAATATTTGGTGTTGTTTATTGTACCTCATAGATTCTGAATCTCAATCACTGAGTCCATACAGTTATGTACACCTCCATATTCAATAGAGGATAAGTTGTTGTGATATTTCATTCCATGAGAATGCCATTGTTCCTATGTTTCACACATTGTTTTGCACGTAGTAGGGGAGAAATCCCCACTACAGTATACAACAACAAATTTTCCCAAAAATGGCTTCAGCACTTCGTTTATCATCCTCATGAATGTTCTTGGTACATTGGTTAGCCTAAATGGAATAACTATCCACTCGTACAATCCTTCCTTCATATTGAAGGTTGTCTTCCGTTCATCACCTTCTCTTATCTGAATCTTGTGGTATCCACTCTTCAGGTTGATCTTGGTGAAATATGTTGCTCCACTTAAGAATTCAATCAAGTCATTCATCCTTGGTGATGGGAACCTGTACTTAATCGTGATCCGATAGATAGCTCTTGATTCGATACACATCCTCCATTCTCCTCCATTCTTAGGTGCTAGTAAAACACACAGACTCGGGATTTCTCTGATCAACCCTTTATCCAACAATTCCTAGACTTTTCAGTTCAACTCAACATTCTTCATTGACATCATCCTATGCGGTGCCTTGTTTGTTAGACTCAACCCTAGAATCAAGTCAATTTGATGGGATATACTCCTCATCAGCGACAACCCAGTTGGCATCTCATCGACCATTATTCCCTTAAACTTCAACAATACTTCCTCCACATCCATTGGAATATATTTAGTTGGCCTATCATCACTTGGCCCCTTTGTAATAACTGCAAAGCAATATTGTTGCGTCTCTTCCTCCTTCAAGAATTCCTTTGCTGAACACATCATCACTCACTTCTCCCAATATCCACTTTCCTTTCCTTGGTTACCCAAATCCTCAACCAAGGGAATCAGACAAAACATTTTTGCCTTTCTCAACTGTTACTATATTCCATCAGCTGTCATATAACATTTTTCGGTCGTATTGCCATGGTATACCCAACAATAGCTGACATGCATCCATCGAAATCACATCACATAACTCATTGTCAAGTAACCCTCCAATCTTGAAATTGACCGGGCATTGTTGTGTCACCATAACATGATGACCCCTTTGCAGCCACGACACCATATATGCATTTGGGTGTGGTTGGAATCTCAACCCCAACTTGTCGATCACCTTCTTCGGTACTAGATTCTTCGTGCGTCCTCCATCGATGAAGGTCATACAACATCTGTCCCGAATATTCACCTTCATCTAACAGATGGAATTCCTCGACGTCGGCTCTTCCCCCTTTTGCGTAGAATGCAATAGTGTGCGCTAAATGATCAAGTTTCGAACTCTCTCCGATGTGACTTCTTTTGAGTTCTCCTTCGCAGTAAAACTAATTTCGTCGTCTCTTTGAACTCTAGTTTCTTATCAACTTACAACATGCAAATGTTTTGGGAACTCATATGCGTTGTGTCCCACTTCTCAACACTTGTAGTAGATGACCTTCAACTGGTCTACACATCCACTTCTGAAAGCTCCCCTATTACCGATATTACCTCGACCTATAGATTTCTCTCCGCCTTATCAGTATTTAGTTGCATCTCCTACGGTCATGTTTTCTTCTTGTCGATAATCTCAACTTTCTTCCTTCCTCGCCCCACTAGTTTGTCCTCTATTGGAAGAATAATTCTGACTATGGGAAGTTGACTTTCCTCTACTCATCATAGTCCTCCTTGATAGTTTTTATTCTACCTTTAGTGCTAGATGATAGGCTTTTGTAACTATCCTAAAAATTGACAGTCTTAACTCATCTTGTATGGTGTATTTCAGCCCATCTACATATCTAGAAACTTCCTCCTCTCCCTCATTGGTGTGTCCTGACCTGATCAATAGTCGATAAAATTCTTCTATGAATTCCTTTACGGTCATGTCCTTGTGTCTTAGGCTTTGTAACTCCCGGAACAGAGAGATCATGTAGTTGGTGGAAAGGAACTTTTCCTTCATCTTGGCGACCATTTCATACCAAGTTTTTATCCTCTGATTTCCTTTCTTTACTCTATCAACATGTACATTGTCCCACCACAACGAGGCACAACCTTTCAACTTTATACATGCAACTTTAACCCTTTTGGGGTCTTTGATCTTCTCCATGTAGAAGTATTTCTCCATCTCCCTGACCTAGTCTACCAACTCCTCTGGGTTCATAATTCCTAACTAGGTAGGCACATCCATCTTAGCCTTTCCTCTCATCTCTCACGGAGATTTGAACAATCTATCCTCTCTATCCTTGACTTCATCCTTAGTGTGGTCGAGGGATTTTTCAACATCCTCACCGTTGTGCCTCCTTTACGGTCGCTAACTCATTCTTCAACATTCTCATCATCTGAACGCATTCCTCAAAGGTTTCATTATCAATAGTGACCCATGTGCCTCTGTGTTTTCTTCTTTAATGGACATTGATGCCTCTTTAATCCATTTCTCTACTCAGATAATCAAATCAACACTTCCTCGACTCTACCCAACCACAACTGGAGTCGTATTCCTCCCGTCCAATCACAACTGGATTCTCACACATGATATAGTCATGCTTTGATACCAACTGATGCAAAGAGGATAGAATTGAATGGTTGACTGAAGATCAAATCAAACAACGGTAGCACACACACAAGAATGATCGTGACAAGAAGTATGGATTTTCAATTAAATAAAAGAAATATTTGTACCAGAGAAATTACAAGTTAATATAAAGGACTTAGTTGGAATGAGCATCGACTATTACAACTTAAACATGCATTAGGTAATGCTATGTTCTCTATTCTCCACACTCACTTCTACATTAGAATGCATACTAGGAACATAGCCTCTGTTTCTCTCTCTTTCTCTCTTCCAAAGTCTAGCCAAAAGTACCTTATTTATGAACATGCACTCGTATTTATAGTTGCACTTGGATGCACAATACTTGACATTCCCTCTTCTAGAATTTATCTTGCTTCTATGAACCACCATGGATGCATTAAATACACCCTCTAGTTCAATTCAACAGGCTTAGCCACCTGGTGTCCTTCAATAACCTCCATAAATACTCTACAACTACCCAACTACCCCAACAACTTCGTTCCTTGGGATCCTGGACATTCGGTTCGTTGGTAGATTGTCTATGTCGGTCTTCTTTCCTGAATCCTTTATTTTCTCTAGTCGGTATGTCTCCTCGACCACTGCCAATACCCCATCATTGGCCATTGACTGTTGTTGCTTGGAATCCTCATGATTCATCTCTTCCCTTATCGATTGTCTCATCCATTTCCTTGGAGGTATTCAACTATCCTCTGGCACTTCTATTGTCTAACTTTGACTAGTGGTCTTGGGATTGGATGCCCCTGCATCACACAGAGAGAAAAAAATGGAAAATTCAATAGTTTATAATTGAATTTTGAGCTCAAATGTAGTAGTGAATGTGTGTATTGTTTCAAGATATAATAAAATTGGTTAAAACATCCATGTAACAACACATTTTTTTCATTATCATTAAGATTGGGGTAATTTCCTCTCATGATTGGATATAAAAAAAATTCATCGGTAATTTGACAAAAGTTATTCAAAAAGTATGATGACATGTAGATAAATGTTGAACTTCTCAAAATCATCGGGGCACAAAAAGAAAAAAATGGAAAATTGATGTGAGTTGATTTCCATGCAAGTACTTTAGACTTATTGTCTTCTAGTTGCTTAAAGTATATATCTTGGAGTAGGGAAGGTTGTGTATGTCTAATTAATAAAATATCTTTAAGGGGGATTGATAAATAATTTAATTGCAATAGTTCCATCCATTTTCAAGTTTTTATTTGTGTATATCACACTAAATCATTAGTGCTTCAATCAAAGGTTGTTTGTGAATAACCTTGCCTCTATCTTTCATGTGGTTTTTTAGCTATTTCTTGAGAGTGTAATTTAAGTAAGAGCATGAGTCTGACTCCTTGCTTGTACTCTATTTTCCTGTGTAATTATTTAATACAATGTTATTATTAAAATTACTCTACATTTTATACTATGATGAGTAAAATATTCGTTGCTCTATTTACATGGTTGATGACATGCTTATGGTTTTTTGTATGTACATTTAACTATTTCTAGAAAATGGACATCCAATCTAATGTTTTATGGCATGAGATGCAATGGAGAGCACCAAATAACATTCTTTTTAGATAATGGTTGAATATTGATCCCACGTGAGAAATCATGAGACAAAGATTCTTTAGGTGTGATTTCCCTTATAGATTTGTACACGCCTTAGGATTGTCTCCAAGAATCCACCCCCTTGGAAATATTTCTCCTTCCCTTTATAGATTATAATGTATCTCAATTATTGATCAAATTGACAAAGTGATGGATGTCGATCATCCTCCCATGGATTCAATCATTAATAAATAAATAATTAACTCCTTGAAACCGAGTCCAAGGTCTACTTTGGGTCCAACTTGATCTCCTTTCATGCACTTGAACCTTGAAGAAGTAACCTCCAATCCCCTCCAAGTTTTATCACTCAAACAAATTCAAGATCGATTGTTGTTATTTAAAGGATCAAAACTTCCATATAGATAATATAATTTTGTCCGTGTGCTAGATACAATCCATAACCCTTGGCTTGAATAGTCACAGTTGTTGATGTATTTGTAACTTCGGAATGTATTCACCTATATATCTTATGTAGTATACCCCGATGTTTATTCCGGGAAGTGTCTGTAATGTATTAAAGTCATGTCATGCCCCGATGTGCCTATCGGGAGATTCAATAATGTAAACAAGTCATGTCAAGTCATTCTGGGTATCCCTCCTATTGTACAAGGGTTAAATTCCCCACAGTTGTGGGGCCCTAGGGTTATTAGACTATCCTAGAGAAGTCGGCCCTAGGTGAGTTATTGTAAGTCGGGGCAAAGTCCCTACAAGTTGTGGGGCACTAGGGTTATTAGACTCTCCTAGAGATGTCGGCTCTAGTAAGTAATTGTTAAGTGAGGCCAACATGTTGGAGTGGACATTAAGTGAATGAAAGAATATAAATAAAGAGTGTGCCTCTCTATTTATCACACACACACTCACTCACTGGGGCGCATGAGTGAGAGAGAAGAAGCTGGGATCAAAGAATGAGACTATTGCTGTCAGGAGATCATATTTATGTTTTTGGGTTTTACTTTTGGTGCTGATACTATCTCTGAGGAAGTTGTGGTGTTTTCTCCTTTATGGTTTCCCTGAGGAAAATTCTTTGTGTCTCTTGTCTCTTGTGTTTATTGCTGTGCATGTTATTCTCTTAGTTAAAGATCCTAAGATCATAATGCTAGCTTGAATGATAAAAATCTAACATGGTATCAGAGCTAATATGAGAAGAAGACATTGTGCATCTACAAAATCTAGGGCTTATTACTTTTTGGGTCTCTCTCTACAATCCATCAGCAAAAGTATGCTAGGCTAACTCTCCATTGAAGGGCGCATCTTTCTGTCGAAGCGGAATTCGATTCCAGACATTTTCAGTTTTTGATGCGGGAAATTAGAGCTTCTTACAGAAGAAGAATTTTTGAGTGAGCCCGGCATATGATTTCTCTCCTCATAAAAATTGAAGTGTAGAGACCTGAGTCAAGATTTTTGGTTGGGTGAAACTCAGGGAAAGTCAAACCCTAATTTGACCCCGAACTGGAAAAACCCTAAAATACTAAAACTGATACGTTTTGGTAGATTTTCTATATCTCAGGATTGGAGAAGTATCAGGACATGAAACTTTCACAGGACTAAGATAAAATCCTGATTTACACTTTTCCCAAAATTCAGCCTTAGATTCGCTATATTCTAGGAGATATGATCCCTCCAAGTTAGGGTTCCATCCTCTTCCATGATTCATCCCTAAACAAGACACATGGGGAGAATTTCCATATCTCGGGATACAAAGGTCCAAATGAAATTTATGAAGTTGTTACAAAAAGGGAACAGATTGTACTTCATGTGGACCAAATTTCAGACCTAGAAGATGAAACAGTGACATGTGGAAGTCCGTACAACTTTGCTGTTCTGAACAGTCTTGTAACAGGTCACCTTGGGAAAATGATCATAAGTCCCAATTGGTGAAGCCAATTCTGATTAAACCTATGGTGTTGAAACAGAGACAGGAGAGGCTACCTCATTGTGAAGTTTTAGACATAAAGGGATATTAATTTTGGAGATACCATAAAAACAGTATCAGGCATTTTTGCAGAAGAAATTGGAAAACTAGGGCTTCCTGTATTGGGAGCTTCCCTCCACTGTTTTCAGAAAAGGAGTACATTGGAAAGCTTGGCTTGAAGAGATATATATTTCTACCCAATCAGATATGAAATTTTCCAAGTTTTGAAAATTAGGTTTTCTTTGACAAACCCTAGATCAGCTAGCTCCAGAACTAGGATGGACACCTCAAATCGATAAGATCTAATCTTTTGCTATTTTCTTTTGAGGTTCTCATTTCAAAGTGATCTAGCACATCAGCTTGATGATAATATTGTTGAAGTTGACAACTTCCAAGAATGGAAGTATATAATCTCTCTGAAGAAAATGAATTGGACACCTACATAAGAAGAGAGGTTCCAGTTCCAGAGGGAGATGAGGCTCAAAGCCTTACACAAGAAGAAATTGGTCAAGGCCAAGAAGATCATTGCTGATTCAATCATGGATCACCTTATACCACAAAGTGTCTTCCCTAAAGACACCAAAAGATATGTTTGTTTCCTTGACCAAGATATTTGAAAGGAAGAACATAAACCAGAATATTACTTTGAGAAACCAGTTGAAGAATGTGAAGATCCAGAATGCAGAGACCATACGATCACACTTTACAACAATCTCTCAAATCAAAGAACAAATTGAAGCAGTAGAAGAAGAAGTGAATAATGCAGAAGTGATGATAGCCACTTTGAATGGCCCCCCAGGATCATGGGATTCATTCATTCAAGGAATGTGTGCCAGAAGGAAGTGATTACTTTCAACATACTCTGGGAAGAAGAAGAAGCTCGACTCATAATAAGAGAAGAGAAGATGGGAGCAACTGAAGATCAATCTCTCACCATCCAAAGAAGATCCCTCAAGCGATGAGGAATACGAAGAACTCAACTCTTGAAGAACCTCTTATCCATCTTAGCATTTGGATAAGAAATGATGCTATTATGAATGAAGGAGATGATGAAGCTGAAGGCTCAAGAAGGAGTCTACCCACGAAACAAATAAAGATAAGTATTCAATTGTCATTTCATGATATTGTTTTGTTATGCATTTGTTTATATTCAGTTAATGTATTATGCATGATAGAATATTTGCATTAATGACAGTATACTACTAATATGCATGTGATGGGTAATTAGCTCATGGTGCTATACAACTCTCCATTGCTGCTTATCTAGAATGAAAAATCTTTGTTGACATATTGGATTAGTGCACAATCTCAATGTTGTCCTGGTAGAAATGGAAGGAATCTAGAAAGTTTCCATGAGATATGGATGAATGTTGTATTGGCTAAAATAGTTTCATGATCATATATTTATGCATAAGAATTTTCCATTATGAATATTCCTTATGAAATGTTTCTAACCATACAAATGCATTTGACTTGTAGGAAAGATCGCATACATAATCGCCTACAAGCAAAGAAGGATGAGACTTGTTCCAAAGAACAAGTGACGACAGTTCAAGATGAAGAATAATATGACAAATGCAATGACATCATTAATGCAGAACCTTCCAGTTATGAATAAGTAACCAAGAAGAAAGGGAAGACCAATTCAAGAAGAATGATGTCTAGGATGTAGTATCGATACGTGAAGGGAAGTTCGTAGTTCCATCATGCAGTAGATGGAAACATCGTGGGATACAAGGCAAGATTCATAGCACGAGGCTTCTCACAAAAAGAAGGCCTTGTATGAGCTTAGAAGACACCCATGGGATAACACATACATGATGAGCTTGATGAAGATCTTAAACTTTGCTACAAGGTTCAAGATGAAAGCCTATAGAGGATCTTGGTATCCAGTGACCCTAGATGGATGCATAGAATATTAGTAGCAGAGGAAGCTACTTGTCACTCCAGTACAAGAGTACGAAAGACAGAGGGAGTATGATGCTCCACTTCAAAGGGAGTGACTATAGAAGATCCTGAGGTTCAACATGGTACGACATGATGGATAACTTACTAATGACTCTAGGCTTTACTAAGAGTAAACCAGATTCCAAGCTTTGCTTCAAGGTTGAAGGAAGAAGACTAGTAATGCTCCTATTATATGTCGATGACTTGTTCCTGACAGAAAGGAGGAAATCATAAAAGTTGCAAGAAGGAGATTTGCTTCCAAGCTCGAGATGAAGGACTTGGGGATGATGCACTATGTTCTAGACATGGAGGTGTGGACAAGGGAAGTATGCAGTAGAGATCTTGAAGAGGTTCAGGATGATGGACTGCAAGGCCATGACCACACCTATGGAAACAAACTCGAAGTTATTGAGTATTGCTTCATCAGAGTCAATTGATGTCACGATGTATCATCAGATGATTTGTTCCTTGATGTACCTGACGAATATGAGACCAAATATTTGCTTTGCTGTGAACACATTGAGACATGTTCACCTGATGGTTGCAAATGCAGTGAGGTACCTAAAGGGTACAGTTGAGTATGGGCTCAAGTATGAGGCGATTTAGAAGATTAACCTGGAGGGTTATGTGGATTCGTATTGGGCAGGCAGTGCCATTGATAGGAAGAGCACTTTGAGGTGCTACTTCAGTATGAGATCAGGTGTGATCTCTTGGTTTGACAGGATGGAGTCTTGCATGGTGCTAAGTACAACTGAGGCAAAAGATGTTGCCACTTGCGATTTGGGAGGTAGTATGTTTCTTTTGAAAACTATTATTTGATTTGATTGATCTAACTTGCATTTTGGTATGATGCAGAGAGGAGCAGTGAAGCTCCAATTTGTGATCCAGATCAAGATCTCTTGAAAGAGGGAGTTCTAGCATAGCTGGTGAGACACGTTGTCTGAGCATAAATCCTGGCAAAGCTCATAGGTTGCCCAGACGTAAACGATCCTGTAGGTTGTCCTTGGATGTAATCGAAACTGGCGAAGCTCGTAGGTTATCCTTGGACATAATCATCCCTGATGTAATTCTATGCTAGAAATGGCCAGAGTGAAGTTTGAGTACTTCAGAGAGAAGCTTGGTGTTCTCCAGATCGAGGTTCCTTCCAAAGGGAAGTGGTGATTTAGTGAGCCCTTCTGACATGGTGAGAGGATTGGTTCCTTCCATGGTCAGATATAAGTGCTATGCCTTTCTGACATGGTGAGAGGATTGGTTCCTTCCATGGTCAGATGTAAGAGCTGTGACATGGTGAGAGGATTGGTTCCTTCCATGGTCAGATGTAAGAGCTGTGACATGGTGAGAGGATTGGTTCCTTCCATTGTCAGATGTATGTGATGATGCCACATCGAGCATGAAAAAGGGTTGGCTCTATGAAGACACATATAGTATGAAAAAGGACTAGCTATGTGTAGATCCCACATCCAGCATGAAAAAGGGCTGGCTTTGTGAAGACACATCTAGTATGAAAAAGGACTAGCTCTGTGTAGATCCCACATCTAGTATGAAAAAGGACTAGCTCTGTGAAGACACATCTAGTATGAAAAAGGACTAGCTCTGTGTAGATCCCACATCTAGTATGAAAAAGGACTATCTCTGTGAAGACACATCTAGTATGAAAAAGGACTAGCTTTGTGTAGATCCCACATCCAGTATGAAAAAGGACTAGATTTGTGAAGACACATCTAGTATGAAAAGGACTAGCTCTGTGTAGATCCCACATCTAGTATGAAAAAGGAATAGCTCTGTGAAGACTCATCCAGTATGAAAAAGGACTGGCTCTGTGTAGATCCCACATCTAGTATGAAAAAGGACTAGCTCTATGAAGACTAATCTAGTATGAAAAAGGACTGGCTCTGTGTAGATGCCACATCTAGTATGAAAAAGGACTAGCTCTGTGATGATACATCCACTATGAAAAAGGACTGGCTCTGTAGATGTGCATCCAACATGAAAAAGGGATGGCTCTGTCGATGAAGACCTACATGGAGGCTAGGCCTACAACCAATATGAAAAAGGGCTGGCTCTGTCGATGAAGACCTATTGGCCTGATATGACCATGGATAATTTTAGGGTCTATATATAGCCCATGGGATATATGAAGGGGTTACAAAAATTTAGTGGGATATTTTCTTAAATGGAAAGGGTTTTTTAGCTAAAATATATTCTCCCAATATTTATTAGAAAACAAATAAATCCAAAACGAATAGCCTCTCGTATATTAATGAGGAAAATGAAAAAAACAATTTTCGGCCTAGCAAAATCTCCCTCCAATCTATCTTTTGCCCCCAAGTTCTAGATAAATTCTAGCGAAATCATTCTTTCGCCCTTGATTTTTAGTAATGGAGGCTCCTAAGGGTTATTTCGCCCTCCATTCTCCATGTAATTTAGGCATATGGTTGCATTTACCTATATTTTTAGTCAATTTCATGCGATACTTTCTTTAACCCCTTGATTTCCAATATTGGAGGGAAATCCAGGGGCTATTTTGTTCTATATAAAGGCTACAATGATTCATGGTTCACCCACATCAGATTGCGCTTGCAAGGTGAAGGTTTTGGTTGATGCGATTACACTTTTCATTCTTAGTTGTATCGACATTTTAATCTTAGCATAACATCTCCATTGCCGAAAGCTCGGGTCTTGAAGGGGCATGTCACAGATGCAATTTATCAGAGAATACAAACTCACATCAGGATTTTTATCGAATAATTAATGTGGTATTCTTTTTATCATGTTTTTAATGATTTTTATGCATAGTTACAATAGATTACTATATTGTAAATTTACCTTTTATCATGTTTTTTTTAATCATGGATGCCTTTCGAAGCCTGTTGAATTCTAGGGCACTCTTGATTTTTAGGGATAATTTCGTGTTATTAGGGTTTTATTATATCCTAAGAGTATTTGTTTCATGAAAGTGTTATATATATCAAAAGATATGATTTATTTTATGGATTTTCATGTTTAAACTATTGACTAAAATTTATATGTTGTTAGTGGATGCTACTCTTGATGGAGAGACACCACATGTTTTTTGTATATTCAAACTGAATTTGACCCAGTTGTTGAAAATGTGCTTTTATTAGGATCTTGATGTGCAATTATTATCGCATCTAAGGCATTAATAAGAGTGTATATGTTCATATTTTATGTCTATTATTATTGATGTTTGGGATGTTTGTAATATAAATGAATGCACACTTATTATAATGGTGGGGCTACAATGGAATGGTCATTATTTTGGTTGCCTTCTTGTAGAGTTGTCCAAAGTGTTCTAGTATATTCTTTTATTTCGATTGAGAAGTTCATGACTAGTAGATTTTTTTAATCACATTGCCAAGTTTGTCAATTTTATTTGTGAACTAAATTTGTTGGGTTCAGTACTTGTTTTACGACATTTTGTTTTTTGTAAGGTTCTGTTGCAGCTAGAACTGTTATACCCAAATTTTTTATTTTTTAGGGGCCCCCCTTATCTTTTTAGTTTTTTAGAAGGCTTAGAAAATCTAACTTTTTGACCAAAATTTGCCCTTTGACTTAAAAGTTTGAAAAAAATGAAAGATGTTTTCCTTGTGTTGGATGCACCCTTGATAGTCTTTCTGATGTATTGGGTGCACAGTAGAGTAGCAAGCCGATGCTCCCTATTAGAGGCATTCCGAAGTTTCTTTTTGGCGTATCAGATGCCTTCTTGTCTATCGCATTAGAAAAGGTTTGCCAAAGGTTCTGTGTGCTTAGTTCAGAGTTGTTCTAACGCACCGAATCATCCATCTTCTATATGTTTTCGATATCTGCAGAAAACATGTCATTTTGTCTTCTGCTGTGTGGATTGTTTCTTTCGAAATGATTCGAGAACTTAGTTGTTTTTGGGCCGATGCTGCGGATGCGGATTTTGAAGCTGATCCGATGCCTTCCCTTAGCATTTTCCGATGATGATGCATTGTTAGTTGGTTGGCCTGCCGATGGTTGTTTTAAGTGCTTCGACATTTTTCACCCAATCTCCTGGGCCCATTCTTTAGAAGACATCCGATGCTTCGCATTTGTTAGCAAGTGCTTTTCCGATATTTGTTTGCGCTTCTGTTTTCCTGTTCGAAATTACTTTTACCCACGTCTAAGCTTATAAAATCCCGTCAAGGTGTTTTATGGTCATTATTCACCTTGTTGTTTGCCATTTGGAGCCAAGGAGTTGTCTTTGTCTGAGCGATTTGTCCCAGCGATATTTCCCAGGGCTGGGGTGCATTTTGAGTACACAAACTTTTGGGATAAAGATGAAGAAATTTTCCGAAATGCTCAAAATATGACAGCTATGAGAAGGAGGTTTAAGCAAAAGATAACTACGGTTGGTGGAAAGGGAAAGGTTGCTGAGCAAAAGAAGAAGCAAGAAGAGGAGGCTGCCAAGAAAAGACAAGAGGAAGCACGCAAATTAGTCCAAGAAGCAGAAGAGTGGTTGAGAGTAGAAGAAGAAGAAGAAGAAGAAAGGAAAGCAGTGGAAGAGGCCAAGAAAAGAACAGAAGAAGCAGAGAAAATAAAAGAAGAAGAAGAAGTTCAGAGAAAGCAGAAAGAAAATGAGAGGTTAAGATTAGAAGCAGTTGATAAAGAAAAGGAGAAAGTAGAAAAAGTAGTTGAGGAGTTACGACAAAATGCATAAGAGGAACATGACTATGCAAATCAAGTGAAAACTAGTCTTATGCTGATCCAGTAGAACCCTCTGTTCCATCCAGTAGCATAGTGGGAGGAAATCCAATTTCATCATCAGGAATTGAGTTAATCCCTTTTACCCCAACAGAAGAAGATGAAGTGCCTAATCTAAATACTATTTTCTACGACAAAGTTAAAAAGAGAATTGTTAAGAGAACGGAGAGGAAAGTGAACACTGGAGCAAAGAAAGGAGTGATGGTTACTAGAAAGGCAGTGGTTCACAGTACTGATAAAGATCCAATATTAATGGCAAAGGCTAGTGTAGCCACAACCCTAGCTTGTGAAGACAATTTTGACAAAATAATGACGGATTTGGAGTAATCTCATAAGAAGATCACTCAATTGAAAGAAACACTAAAAAGGGAAAGAGACGAAAGTCAAAGTCTAAAGAGAAAGTACGAAGACATGATTAGTAAGATTGAAGAGTCCAAGGCCACCTTGTCAGAGTTTGAAAGACTTCAACAAAGACATCAGATCTTAGAAACAGAACGAGACAGCTTGAAATCATCAATTGAATAATTGAGTAAAGAGAAAGGAATCCTGGGAAATAAAGTGACAGAACTAGAGATGCAAAAGACTACTGTTGAAGGGAAAGCCAATCATTATGAAACTCAAGTAGTAGCATTGGAGACCCAAAAATATTCACTGGAAAATTCATTAAAAACAAGTAATGAACAGAAAACATATATTGATCCATTGAAGAAGCATGCTCTCGCACTTAGAAGTAAAATTCAACATATGCAGCTTCAAATAGAAGAGGAGATGTTGAAAGTTCAGCAAGTAGAGACAAGGATGGAAGAAATTGTGAGTACAACCTCTTACTTTTTAGACAGGACCCAGGACAACCTCCTACTTTTTAGACAGGACCCAGTATATCCTGGAAATTCTACAAGTACGTTTGACTTGGTTGAAACAACCAAGGAACCTCCAACTGTTGCACCCATAAAGGCCGTAGAGATAGTGAATATGGAGTATGAACTAATTGAATTCAGGAGTAAATCAATAGAGGAATTGGTAAAGGAAGTCTGGAGGACCAAAGGTGTTTGTACAGAATTCTGCAAAAAAGTTCTCATAACTTATAATCGTTATCAGACATCTGCTAAGAGATGTTAGATTTTTATCATTTAAGCAATATGATCTCCGGATATTATTTGAGAGAATAACATGCACAACAATAATCACAAGATACAAGAGACACAAAGAATTTTCCTCGGGGAAACCATAAAGGAGAAAACCCTGCAACTTCCTCAGAGATAGAATGAGCACCAATGGCAGCAGTAAAACCCAAAGACAGAAAATATGATCTCCAACAACTTTTCTCTCTCTCTCTCACTTGAGAGAGATTCTCCTCTCTCACTCATGCACCCCAGTGAGTGAGTGTGTGTAATAAATAGAGAGGCTCACTCTCTATTTATATTCTTTCGTTCACTTAATGTCCACTCCAACAAGTCGGCCTCACTTAACAATTACTTACCAGGACCGACTTCTCTAGGAGAGTCTAATAACCCTAGTGCCCTACAACTATGGGGACTTTGTGCTCCAATCAACAAGGAGGGTTAACCCTAACTCAATTGTGGGGACTATTTCCCCGACTTACAATGGAGGGTTAAACTCAATGACTTTGCATGACTTGTTTACATTACAGATACTTCCCGATAGGAACATCGGGGTACGATACATAAGATATACAAATGAATACATTCCGAAGTTACAAATACATCAACACTCCCTCTTAACTAGGAAGGTATTCTCTCGACACAATTTATCAGCACAAGTCTTCTTCTATGCATCATCTGGATCATCATCAAGTCATCTTCATCAAGTTTGGATCATCACTTGATCTAGATCATCACTGGACCATCATCAATTCTGGATCATCGCTACTGGATCATCACTGGTGCTATCTCTCAATTATACTTGTCACAAGAAGTTCTACAGAGCCAGCCCTTTTTCATGCTGGGTGTAGGCCTAGCCTCCATGTAGGTCTTTATCGATAGAGCCAGCCCTTTTTCATGCTGAATGCACATCTACAGAGCTAGTCCTTTTTCATACTGGATGTATTCCTCTACATAGACAACCCTTTTTCATGCTGGATGTATCATCACAGATCCAACCCTTTTTCATGCTGGATGTGTCAACATAGAGCCAACCCTTTTTCATGCTGGATGTGGCACCAACACAGAGCCAGTCCTTTTTCATACTGGATGTGTCATCACAGAGCTAGTCATTTTTCATACTGGATGTGGCATCTACATAGAGCCAGTCCTTTTTCATACCGGATGTGTCATCACAGAGAAAAATTTTTTTCATACTGGATGTGGCATCATAGAGCTAGTCCTTTTTCATACTAGATGTGGCATCTACACAAAGCCAGTCCTTTTTCATAAGAGATGCGTCATCACAGAGCCAGTCCTTTTTCATACTAGATTTGGCATCACAGAGCCAATCCTTTTTCATACTGGATGTGGCATCTACACAGAGCTAGTCCTTTTTCATACTGGATGTGTCATCATAGAGCCAGTCCTTTTTCATACTGGATGTGTCATCACAGAGCCAGTCCTTTTTCATACTGGATCTGGCATCTACACAGAGCCATTCCTTTTTCTTACTGGATGTGTCATCATAGAGCCAGTCCATTTTCATACTAGATGTGGCATCACAGAGCCAGTCCTTTTTCATACTGGATGTGGCATCATCACATCTACCTGACCATGGAAGGAACCAATCATGTCATCATGTCAGAAAGACACAGCTCTTACATCTGACCATGGAAGGAAACAATCCTCTCACCATGTCAGAAGGGCACAACACTTACATCTGACCATGGGAGGAACCAATCCTACCACCATGTTAGAATGGCACAACACTTATATCTGACCACGGGAGGAACCAATCCTACCACCATGTCAGAAGGGTACAACATGTACATCTGACCATGGGAGGAACCAATCCTACCACAATGTCAGAAGGGCTCACAGACTCATCACTTCCTCTTGGAAGGAACCTCGTTCTGGAGAACAACAAGCTTCTCCATGAAATACTCAAACTTCACTCGGGCCATTTCTAGCATAGAATCACATCAGGGCTGATTATGTCCAAGGATAACCTACGAGCTTCACCAGGACCTATTACATTCGAGGACAACCTACAGGACCGTTTACGTCTAAGTCACCTACAAGCTTCGCTAGGATTTTATGCTCAGACAACCTGTCTCACTGGTTATGCTAGAACTCCCTCTTTCGAGAGATCTCAATATGGATCACATATAGGAGCTTCACTGCTCGTCTCTGATCTCATACTGAAGCAACATCCCGAAGTGCTCTTCTTATCAATGGAACTTCCTGCCCAATCCAAATCCACATAACCCTCTAGGTTAATATTCAGATTCGTATAATACTTGAGCCCATAATCAATTGTACCCTTCATGTACTTCAGAATATGATTTGCAACAATCAGGTGAACATGTCTCAATGTGTTCACATCAAAGAAAATGTATGGTCTCGTATTTGTTAGGTACATCAAGGAACAAATCATTTGACGATACATCGTGGCATCAACCGACTATGATGAAGCATCACTCAATAGCTTCAGTTTCAATGCCATAGGTGTGGTCATGGCCTTGCATTCCATCATCCTGAACCACTTCAGGATCTCTATTGCATACTTCCCTTGTCCCAGGGAGATTCCATACACATTCTTCCACACCTCCATATCCAAGTCCTTTGAACTTGGCAGCAAGTCTCTTTCTTGCAACTTTAATGAGTTCCTCTTTTCCTATGAGGAACAAGTCATCAAAATGTAACAAGAGCATCACTAGTCTTCTGCCTTCAACCTTGAAGCAAAGGTTGGAATGTGCTTCACTTTCAGTAAATCCTAGAGCCATCAGTAAGCTGTCCATCCTGTCATACCATGTCGAACCTCATGATCTTTTACAGTCACTCCCTCTAAAGTGGAGCACCATTCTCCCTCTGTCTTTTGTACTCTATGCATTGAAACATTCCATACTAGAGTGACAAGTAGCTTCCTCTACTACTAATATTATATGTATCCATCTAGGGTCACTAGATACCAAGATCCTCTATCTTGAACTTTTTCAAAAGTTCTTCTCGCACCAATCTGTGAGCTTGTTATCCTCTATAGGATTTCATATTCAACCTTGTAGCAAAGGTTAATATCTTCATCAAGCTCCTCATGTATGTGTTATCCCATGGGTGTCTTCTGAGCTCGTAAAAGGCCTTCTTTCATTTGCACACATGATTCTGCCTGTCATGTGACTTCACTTCTAGTGGCTGCAAATGTCTCTTCGTAGTCTATGTCTTCTTTCTGTGAGAAGCCTTGTGCTATGAATATTGCCTTATATTCCACAGACTTCTCTTCAGGTCTCAATATCGCATCTTAGACATCATTCTTCTTGAACTGGTACTCTCCTTCCCTTTCTTCTTGGATACTTCTTCATAGCTGGAAGGCTCTACATCAATGATGTCGCTCAATAGTGTCACATAACTGCACTATGTCTGAGACCTCTTTCTTTCTTTGAAAGTATCATCATATTATTCTTCATATTTGATTCTTTCTTGAACTGTCGTCACTTGTTCTTCGGAACAAGTCTCATCCTTCTTTGCTTGTAGGTGATTGTACGCGATCTTTCCTACAAGTCAAATGCATTAGTTGTATGGTTAGAAACATTTCATAAGGTATATTCATAATGAAAAATTATTTTGCATCAAGATATAATCATTCAACTATTTTAGCCAATACAACATTCATCCATATCTTATGAAAACTTTCTAGATGCCTTCCATCTCTACCATGACAACATTGAGATTGTGGACTAATCCAATATGTCAGCAAAGAGGTTTCATTCTAGATAAGTAGCAATGGAGAGTTGTATAGCACCATGGACTGCTTACCCATCACATGCATATTAGTAGTATACTTGTCATTAATGCAAACATTCTATCATCAACTGAATATAAACAAATGCATAACAAAACAATATCATGAAATGACAATTGAATACTTATCTTTATTTGTTTCGTGGGTAGACTCCTTCTTTCAGCTTCATCATCTTCTTCAATAATAACAACATAATTTCTTATCCAAATGATTTAGATGGATAAGAGGTTATTCAAGAATTGAGTTCTTCATATTCCTCATCGCTTGCGGTATCTTCTTTAAATCGTGAAATCTTGATCTTCAGTTGCTCCCATCTTCTTTTCTCTTATTATGAGTCGAGCTTCATCTTGTGTGTGCTCTTCCTAGAGTCTGCTGAAAGTAATTACTTCCTTCTGGCACACATTCCTTGAATGAATGAATCCCATGATCCTGGGAGGCCATTCAAGGTGGTTATCACAACATCTGCATTCTCTACTTCTTCATCCACTGCTTCAAGTTGTTCTTTGATTTGAGAGACCCTTGTAAAGTATTACTGTATGGTATTTGCATTCTAGATATTCACATTCTTCAACTAGTTTCTTAAATTCATCTTTCGATTTATGTTTTCCCCTTCAAATAGCTTGGTCAAGGAATCAAACATCTCATTAGGTGTCTTTAGGAAAGACACTTGTGGTATAAGGTGATCCTTGATTGAATCAGTAATGATCTTCTTGTCCTTGACCAAGTTCTTCTTGTGTAAGGCCTTAGCCTCTTCTCCCTCTGGAACTGGAACCTCTCTACTTATGTAGGTGTCCAATTCATTTTCTTTAAGAACTAGTGAGATTTAATACTTCCATGCTTGGAATTTGTCAGTTTCACCAAGCTTGTCATCAAGCTGGTGTGACTAGCCATTTAGAAATGAGAACCTCAAATGTAAATAGCAAAATATTAGATCTTACTGATTTGAGGTGTCCGTCCTGGTTCCAGAGCTTGCTGATCTAGGGTTTGTCAGAGAAACCCTAATTTTTAAAACTTGGAATCTTTTAGATCTGATTGGATATAAATATAGATCTCTTTAAGGTGAGATTTCCAATGTACTCCTTTTCTGAAAACAGTGGAGGGAAGCACCTGGAACAGGAAGCCCCAGTTTACAAATTTCTTCTACAGCAACGCCTGATACTGTTTCTGCGGTATCTCTGAAAGTAATACTCCTCTGTGTCTAAAATTTTGTATGGATGTAACCTCATCTGTCCTCTTTCCAACACCACAAGTTTTGCCAAAATTGATTTCACCAATTGGGACTTATGAGAGTTTTCCAAAGGTGACTTATTTAAGGACTGTTCAGCATAGAGAACTTGTACGAACTTCCATGTGTCACCGTTTCACCTTCGGGGTTTGAAAATTTTACCACATAAGTAAAATCTGTGCCCTATCTGGAACATCTTGCGAAATTTAATTTGGATCTTCCTAGCTCGAGATATAGCAATTCTCCCTAGGTGTCATGTTTAGGGATCAATCCTGGAAGAGGCTAGAACCTTGATTTGGAGGAATCATATCTCCCAAAATACAACGAATCTGAGTCTAAAACTTTTACACAAGGTACATCAAGAATTTATCTTCGGCTTGTAAAAGTTTCAGTTCATGAGCCTTCTCCAATCTCAAGATAAAGCGAATGTACCAAAACTACAAGTTTCAGTATTTTAGGGTTTTTCAGGCCCAAGGTCAAATTAGGGTTTAAATTTCCCGGAGTTTTACCCAACCCAAAATATCGACCTTGGTCTCTAAATTTTGATTTTGAGGAGGAGATCAATCCTATGCTGGGCTCACTCAAAAATTCCTCTTCTGTAAAAATCCCTAATTTCCCACGGCAAAAACTGAAAATCCCCAGAATCAAATTCTGCTTCGACAGAAAGATGCACCCTTCAATGGAGAGTCAGCCCAGCCTTATTTTGTTGATGGATTATGGAGAGAGACCCAAAAAGTAAGAATCCCTAGCTTCTGCAGCTGCATAGTGTCTTCTTCTCAGGTTAGCTCTGATACCATGTTAGATTTTTATCATTTAAGCAATATGATCTTAGGATCTTATCTGAGAGAATAACATGCACAACAATAATCATAAGATACAAGAGACACAAAGAGTTTTCCTCGGGGAAACCATAAAGGAGAAAACCTCACAACTTCCTCAGAGATAGAATGAGCACCAATGGCAGCAGTAAAACCTAGAGATAGAAAAGATGATCTCCAACAGGTGTCCTCTCTCTCTCTCACTTGAGAGAGCTTCTCCTCTCTCACTCATGTGCCCCAGTG
This sequence comes from Pseudotsuga menziesii, assembly GCA_001517045.1. Lineage (NCBI taxonomy): Eukaryota > Viridiplantae > Streptophyta > Pinopsida > Pinales > Pinaceae > Pseudotsuga > Pseudotsuga menziesii. Next base: position 5,820 of record LPNX010659042.1, on the reverse strand, counting down.
AGTGAGTGTGTGTAATAAATAGAGAGGCTTACTCTCTATTTATATTATTTCGTTCACTTAATGTACACTCCAACAAGTCGACCTCACTTAACAATTACTTACCAGGGCCGACTTCTCTAGGAGAGTCTAATAACCCTAGTGCCCCACAACTGTGGGGAATTTTCCCTCCAATCAACAAGGAGGGTTAACCTTAACTCAATTGTGGGGACTATTGCCCCAACTTACAATGGAGGGTTAACCTCAATGACTTTACATGACTTGTTTACATTACAGATACTTCCCGATAGGAACATCGGGGTACAATACATAAGATATACAAACATTCCGAAGTTACAAATACATCAACAAGAGAAAGTTAGAAGAATTTCCTGATCATGAAGGATTTTTGAAGCAATTGCAGGTAAGATGGCAAGAGGATGAACAAGGTATTCAGCTGGTCAAAGGATTGGATGAGAAAGTGTTGAAAACTGCAATAGCACAGGTAGCAATTTGCAGTCATTTATTGGAAGATCAACTTCGTTTGAGTCCAGCTAGAATGGCAAATATAAAATCTCAAGCTGCTAAACATGAGATCACTATCAGATTCCTAGAGCCCTCTAGTTTTGAGACTATAGCAACATATGCAAATATTTGGAAGAAATTCATAAATGATCTGGTTGGGCCCACTTAGTTGGCTTATTCAAATGATTGATCAATTATGTAATATTTTGTATTTATCTTTTTCTAGGTGCAACCACTAGAAGACAATTTTTTGTAAAGGAAGAGACAAGGGAAGCCCAAAAGGCTGAAAGGGGCAACTCAAGGGTTTTCTATTTGTATAAATAGAGGTGAAGTATATGTAGGGAAGGAAATTTTTTCATGCTATCTTTATGGAATGGTATTGTAAGAAGAACTACTTCCTCTTATAATAAAGAGTTTATATTTTATGCTGGAGAAGGCACTGTGGAGTCTCAAATGCTTGCCATAGACTGGTTGAATGTGACTACTTCTGTTTCAGATTTTTTTATGAACTGTGATATCGTTCTAACTTACGAATTATTTCATGTTATGAATGTTTTCCTGTTTATTTATATGAAACTTTTGTAGTATATGTGAGTAATGAATGTTTTAAATGAAAATGAGCTACCTCTTTGTTTAGCTTTCTACTTATATTCATGTATTCTGAAATATGAACAACTATATGTAATATTCTAAGTGCATGTTTTACAGTACATTATTCATCATTAATTACATTTTTTATCCCTAGGGATAGGATAGATAGAATTAGTTAGCATTGGTATAAGTTGTTCTTTGTTTATGATTTAGAAGCGAAAGAGGTAAGACGAGAGGTAAGAACCCGTGCATCACATTGTGACACTCTTCGTTATCTTTATCAATTCCACTTAATTAGTCACTTGCATATCATAAATATAAAACTAAAAAATACACTTAAACGATGGGTGGACCGGGCCACAACCAGTAAAGCAAGCTTTAACCGTTACTTGACCTACAGTAGCCGGACCGCAAACCAGACAGATTCCCCACACCAAATAATAATGAGCTAATTGGGAACGATTATTGGGGAGAATCCCTACTATTGTTACCTGATATTTTCTAGGCCTCAACAATTTTGGTGATAAAAGGAGGGCCGCCAGTGCATGGCTAGCCGAGGAAATTCGTTTTCTTGAGAATTCCCCACCGATGATAGTTTCGAGATCAGTATCCCTCAAAGGCCTACTCTTGAAGAAAAAGGAACAAGGTATCTGTATCCCATTGATAACGAAGTGGTTGAGGATTTAAGGATAATCACCAAGGCGTATGAAAATAATATTGGGGGGTTACCCATTATTCCTGCTTTACCTACGTGAGAGTTTCGTAAGAAGGACCGTCCTCACTTGGAGGATTCAGTGTTAGTGGAAGAACTTGAAGAACTGGTAGAAACAACCTTGCAAGAAGTTGTCCAACCTCTATATCAGTTGGAACCAACTTCCCCTCACTGTTCTCATTTTCAAACCCCTGTCCAGTCTCCTCCTCAATCTCCACTCAGAATCATGGCCAATGTGAATGCAAATCATCCACCTCCACAACCGGCTTGGAGGGCTAGATCTCCTCTAAATCTTACCCCTCCATTACATGCTATGCCTCTGAATTTTGACAAGGCATTACCCAAATTTGAACCAAATGAAGGAATTCTTGTGGATGATCATTTGCAGAGTTTTTATCTGGCTTTAGAAGGATTACAAGCAGCAGAACATGAAGATGTAGTCTGCATATTGTTCCCACATACTCTTAAGGGAAAAGCGGCCTCATGGTACTTTGCCTTGCAGGAAAATTCAATTACAAATTGGAATACCTTTGAGAGGTGGTTTAGAAACAAATATGGAATCCAGAAAACTCACGCTGCTTTAATGAAAGGATTAATTTCCCTAAAGAAAGAAAAGAAAGAAAAGGCGCATAACTTCACTCAGAGGTTTGCTTCCTACATGAATAATTTTGATGTAGCTGACAAACCAACTAAGCACACCCTAATTGAGTATTACAACAGCTCTTGGGCCTAAACTAGACATGTTTGTCAAAAGATCGGTTAGGCCCACCTTAGTAGATACTTATGAAGAAGCTAAGAAGGTGGAGGCCGAAATGGAGAGTATAGACCAGTATCCTGTACAATCAAAAGAAACAACTTATGGGAATAGAAAGCCTTTATTATTAACTAAACCTAAATATGAACGGTCATAAGAGTTAGATGGGGTAGTAAAAATGATGCAGAAGTTGTCAAATAGAGTAATTGATCTGGAAAAAGAGAAGGAGGCCCATAAACAGTACAAACCTTATTATAAAAAGAGAGATGATAATGGTCAACCCAAGCCTCCCTCACATAGTCCCTCGGCCATGAATTTGACAGATGTGGGAATGGACAATTTTTGTACATTCCATCAGTAGCCTCACTCTGAAAAAAATTGCCCACAGTGGATAAATTCTATGACCTTAGTGATGAACCAATTATTAGATTCTAAGTTAACGAAAACTGTGGATGAGAAAGAGAAAGGTCATGAACCAACAAAAACCCAAGAAGAAGACACTTTGGTTTTATGGGATTGTGTTTCCATGTTCAATGTAGAGGATGAAGATATCACTGAAGAAGAAGAAATACCAAAGACAAATGTTACAACAAGGAGCCAGAGCTCATTGAAAGAAGATAACATGATACTGCCCAAAATTAAGAAGCTTCAGGAGAACATGAAAAAGATAAAAAATAATTCTCAAAAATTTAATATACCAGAGTTTGTCATCACAAGTCAGAATCCCAAGATATTCAATATACCTGTGAAGTCTACAGAAAACAAAGTTGAGAATGTAAAGAAGAACGCCAATGAACATGAAATGGGATATGACATTGTAGAAGACATTAAGAATACTAAAGCAAACATCTCTTTGTTTGAAATGTGTAATCTACCCCAACAAAAGGAAAAACTATTGAAGGCACTCGAAACACCTGTGAAGGAACCCCAGAATGATAACCAAGCTGATGAAGAGATTGGTGAAGCAAGTTCAGGAGGAAAGTCTAAATATAGAACTCCAAAATTCCTCCTAACTTTTGAAATTTTCAATTAGAACGTGCATAATTGTTTGGTGGACTCTAGAGCATCAGTAAATGTCATGCCGCTTGCAGTTTGCAAGCAAATAAATGGTCAACCTAAGCCAAATATAGGCCAAGTTATCTGATTGGATAGGACCGCAGTGAAAGTGATAGGAGAAATGGAAGATGTCATGATCCGTTTATCAACAGATGAGAGGGTCTGTTAGTATAGAGACATTGTTGTAGCAGATATCCCGAACGCCTACGGTTTGGTTTTGAGCCGGGATTAGGCAGCAGAGTTGGAGGGATATTTTGCATTAGGTTGGTCACATGTATGGTTACCTTATAAAGGTTGTCAGAACCAAATAAAGGTGTTAAGGGAACCTCAAATGAAGCACAACGTAACTCAGTTGGAAGGCAAGAATGATCTGGTCAATTCTGTGTTGGAAAACTATTTTCTTGAGCTGGAGCTGGGAAATTACCAAGCTGAAGAAGCGAGTAACATATGAGATATCCAGATAGATCTCCTTCAATTTTCACGGGATGATAAGATTGATTGTAATATAGTAGAGTTAGTCTCATATGTAGTTAGTAATTCAAATTCAGTAGGAGTAGAAAGTTTTTGGATTCTTTATTTTGACAGTTCCAAAACCTTGGAAGGATCAAGAGTTGGCTATGTCCTGATCGATCCAGAGAAAAATAAATATTTTCTTTCATGTAGATTAGAATTTGAATGTACAAATAACACAGCTGAATATGAAGCATTAGTCCAGGGACTGAAAAATGCAATGGGATTAAAAGTAAAAACTCTAAAAGTGTACGGAGATTCCGAAATTATTGTTAAACAAGTTCGAAACAAAATTCATTGCATATCACCACATTTGAAGGCTTACCAAAATGAAGTTTGGGAATTATTAACAAATTTTGATGCATTCAATATCTTTTAAATTCCTAGAGTAAAAAATGCAGCAGCTGACTTGTTAGCTACATCAGCTGCAAGGATGGTACCTACAAATAACAGATGCTCAATTGAATTTCTTTTCAGGCCTTCTATTCCAGACAACATCACCAATCTGAGGGTGTTTGATGATGATCAACAAATATTGGAATGCTTAATGAATGATGATATATTTAAAGGAGCCACAATAGATGATGAGGAACATCAAGCAAACCTCTAGAATGGAAACTTTATTCCTAGAGGAGTCAAACTTAGGAACAGATGTTCGATCTAGACAACAAGTTCAGAAAACCAACGAATGTCAAGACACATAGCTCATCTTTACAATTCGAGCTGATAAATATAGGGACATAGGTTGAACCCAAGTATGTAAATTTGGGAAAGTGTCGTTCACTTGGGGAGAAGAGTAAATTCATCAGTTTATTCAGACAATACAAAGATGTATTTGCTTGGACCTACGAAGACCTCAAAACTTATGACACCAAAATTATACAACCAGAGATGATTTTAGAGGCGAATCTTAGCCCATAGGCGAAATTATAGGGATTTGGAAAATTCAATGGGCGAATTTTTATATGGTTAAATTTTTAAAATTTTCAAATATTAGCCCATTATTTATTTTAAAAAGAATATTTAATATAAAAATAGCCTTTCAATTTACACGAAGAGAGCGCGGAGAAGAATTGTTCGCCTATAGAAACTCCCCTAAAATTCTTTAATCGCCCCCGATTTCTGGCCATGGAAGTCCCCGATAGAAATTTCGCCCAATTTTTTGGTTATTAATCTAAATTCTAGTGTAAATCGCCCCTGGATTTTCCTTATGGAGATTTTTTTATAGAAATTCGTCGATAAATCTTGGCATCGGGGTAGAATGGGACCAATTTTGTCCCTATGGTTTTACTCAGGTATGTGGAAAGTTGGGGCCTTATTATCCTCTCGGCCAGTGATGTGTAACATCTCTCTTGGTAAGTATGGAAACCAGGGTCCTTATATCTATTCTAGTGAGACCGTGGGAAATGAACAGGCCATTAAAGCACACATAGAAACAAAAAATAGAAGCCAGCATGTGCCATTGGTTCACAAACTGACTATACGCCATCGATTCAAAAACTGCCTACACGAAGCCATTTATTCGCTGCATGCACATAGCTGCCATGGTTCATTATATATTGATAGAATCAAGTTCCAAAGCTTAATAAGGTTTCAATTTCAGAGAATTGGGTTTCAAAGGTTATTATGGAGTTGCAAGGCTCTTGCTAAGGTTCTTCCCAGGTAGCCAAACTCTAGAATTTCGGCTCTTGCAATC
>LPNX010659036.1:258759-370282 GCA_001517045.1 Pseudotsuga menziesii | reverse complement strand
AATCCATGACATTGTTTCGAGCAAGGGGTACCTTTTCATGATGTAAGAGGGATTACAATTGGTGTGTGTGTGGGAGTGTCGATTAATATCTATTTGAGCACAATATATCGGATCACAAATGCATGTGTGTGCATGTTGAATGACCTGGATTCCCAAGTTGAGGACCTCTGAGGCCTCAAAGAAAATTTGGATAGTGTTAGGTCCACTATGATGCTAGGCATGAGGAGTGAATTTTCAAATAGGAACTAACTGTGAAAACAACAAATACAACAACTTTATGAAGAAAATATAAGAAATGCAAAATGATTCAACCATGTTTGTCAAAGGAGCATATATATGGATTTTAATATACATGTTTCCTATTACACATGCCATGTTTCTCATTGAGAGAAATAATGATGCAATCCTATTCAACTTATCATTATTCCTCTCAAAGAAAGTAACTGGTATTTTTAATAGCTCTCTTGTTGGATGGTTATGAACACATTGAAAATGGCTAGTGAAAGTAAGAATGAATCAATGGGTATTGGCTTATGTTTTGTAAGGATTCCCAAACTTTTCAGCAACCAACAATATCTAACTCAAGTAAAAAAACATCCCACAAATGCCTGCACCTAATTATAGCCGTCGCTTAAGCGACATATAAGAAGATAGCCGTCGCTTAAGTAACACTTAGGGAGATAGAAATTTTAACGCCGTCGCTTAAGCGACACTTAGGAGAATTGCCGTCGCTTAAGTGACACCTATGCCCACCATTTCAAAAAAAAATTTAATCTTTCTGATTTTTGGCACGGTTAAAAGAAAAAATCCACGCGCCGTCGAAAAAAACCGTCGGATTTTGGATCAAAATCTAGTAGTGTACTTTCTCGAGCTGGAACCGGGGAATTATCAAACGAAAGAGGCCAGCGACACATCTGACACCCAGCCTGATCTTCTTCATTTTTCTCAGGCTGATGATATTGACTATAAAATAGTAGATTTAGCAGTAGGGGTAGATTGTTTTTCAGTAGATAATGTTTTTTGGACTTTATTTTTTGACGGATCGAAAACATTAGAGGGGTCAGGGGCCGGCTGCATCCTTATTGATCCACACAAAAAAAGCACTTCCTATCCTGTAGATTAGAGTTTGAGTGTACTAACAATACAGCTGAGTATGAAGCACTGCTGCAGGGACTCAAGAAAGCAATTGAGCTACAGGTTAGTAATTTAAAAGTTTTTGGGGACTCAGAAATAGTTGTAAAGCAAATAAGAAATCAAATACACTGTGTTTCCCCTCATTTGAAAGCTTACCAAAACGAGGTATGGGAATTGCTTAAATGTTTTTATGCGTTTAACATTATTTCAATCCCAAGAATAAAAAATGCAGCCGCTGATCTTCTAGCTACATCAGCCGCCAGATTGGTTCCCACTAATAACAAATGCTCTATTGAATTACTTTTCAGGCCATCGGTTCCTGACATGATCACCAACTTACGAGTGTTTGACGATGATCAGCAAATAATCGAATGCTTGATGAATGACGAGGCCTTTAAAGGAGCCATTATCGATGATGAGGAACATCAGGATGAAATGAAATATGACAATTTAATTCCCAAAGGGGTTAGGACGTTAGAGAAGATGTTTGACTTGAACGAGAAATTTAGAAGACGAGCTAATGTGAAGACGCATAGCTCAACTCTACAGTTCGAGCTAATAAATTTAGGGACTGAAACGGAGCCCAAGTTTGTGAACCTCGGCAAGTGCTGTTCACCAGCAGAAAGAGACAAGTTCCTCAGTTTGTTTAAGCAGTACAAATATGTCTTTGCATGGACGTATGCATATTTAAAAACCTATGACACTAATATCATCAAACATATCATTCCTATTAAAGCAGGCGTCAAGCCATATCAGTAGCCGTTGAGGAAGATGCACCCAAAGCTGGAACCACTAATCCAGAGCGAAGTGAAGAAATTGTTAGATGCTAGGATTATTTTTAAAGTCCAGCATTCAGAATGGGTGTCAAATTTGGTGCCGGTCAGAAAAAAGTCGGGAGAAATCAGACTGTGCGTCGACTTCAGAAACTTAAACAACGCATCAGACAAAGACAACTATCCGGTGCCTCCCATGGAGCAACTGCTACAGATGGTTTCTGGTTCTGAATTGTTTTCATTGTTAGATGGATTCTCGGGCTATAACCAAGTGTTAGTGGCTAAGGAATATAGATTGAAGACAACATCCAGAACTAAATGGGGAAGTTTCGCATATAGAAGAATGCCTTTTGGCCTAATTAATGCTGGCGCGACATTTCAGAGAGCTATGGACACAACTTTCCGCGGACTGATTGGGCGAAGTGTGGTGGTCTACCTTGATGACATAAAAATATTTTCAAAGAAAAGAGGGGAGCACACCTTCCACCTAAAGAAAATTTTCGATCGCTGTCGGAAGTATGTCATCTCTCTCAATCCCAAGAAGTGCGTATTCACGGTTACAGAAGGAAAGTTACTGGGGCATATAGTTTCAAAGAAAGGTATATCTATAGACCCGGAAATAATCAAGGCCATTGAACAAATCCCCATGCCCCATAATAAAAAGGGAATGCAATCCTTCATGGGAACAATCAATTTCGTGCGTAGGTTTGTGCCCGATTTCGCCCAGATTGTTAAACCATTACAGCAGATGGTCAAGCAAAATGCACAGTTTAAGTGGACTGAAATAGAAAAGAAGGCTTTCAGTAAAATCAAGACTGCTGTCACACATGCGCCCTCTCTGAAAAGTCCAAATTTTGATAGGGATTTTATCATATATACATTTGCGTCCGATGATTCATTGGCAGCCGTACTTACGCAAAAGGAATATGGGGGTGATGAATTCCCAATTTATTTTATGAGCACTGGGCTACAAGGGGCTGAATTAAACTACCCAGCCATTGATAAATAAGCATATGCAGTATTTAAGGCAGTCAAGCAATTCAAGACTTATATACTAAAAAATTGAACCAAGGTAATAGTCCCTTACCCAGCTGTAAGATCCCTTCTCATTCAAAAGGAATTAGGAGAAAGAAGGGGCAACTGGGTAACAGCCCTTCAAGAATATGATCTTGAATTCAAGCCAGCTACTATAGTAAAAGGTCAAGGGTTATGAAAAATGATGACTGGGAAGGCAAACGATGAGGAACAAGCATGGGAAGATGAAGCTGAGTTGCATGTAACGGATGTTTGCCCTTTATTCACAGCTCCTGAGTCTTGGTATAGAGACCTTGTGCATTACTTGCAGTCAGGGGTGTTATCGAAACATTGGAGCTCCAAACAAAGAAGAGCTCTGCATCTGAAATCAGATTCCTATCAAATCATAGAAGGCGTATTGTTTAGAAAAAACTATGATGGAGTCCTTCTAAGATGCTTGGAGAGAGAAGATGCTGAGAAAGCAATGTCTGAATTGCACGATGGCCCGACTGGGGGACATTACTCAGGGGACACTATAGCCCACAAGGTTCTCAGAGCCGGTTATTACTGGCCAACACTTTTCAGGGATGCACATGCACACAACAAAAAATGTGATACTTGCCAAAGGTGTGGTGGAAGACAGCCCAGGGCAGCAGCACCCCTAAAGCCTATTATGATCACAGAACCATTTGAACAATGGGGGCTGGACATTATTGGAGAAATAAAACTGAATTCTTCTCTGCTACACAAGTACATTCTTACTGCGACTGATTACTTCACTCGCTGGATCAAAGCTATCCCATTACGCAAGATAAATGAAGACGAAGTCATCAGCTTCCTACAAGATCATATCATGACCAGGTTTGGAGTTCTAGTTTTGTTAGTTTTGGATAATGCTAAATACTTTTCATCGATTAAATTGACTGCATTTGCTCATGAGAAAGGGATAAAATTACATTACTCTGCTAACTACTATCCGCAAGGGAATGGCCTAGCTGAATCCTCAAATAAGAACCTCATTAGAATCCTGAAGAAGACTGTCATAGAAAACCAGCGAAGTTGGCACTCAGCCTTGCCAAACGCCCTGTGGGCTGATAGAGTTACCCCCAAGTCTGTAGTAGGAGTGTCACCCTATACCCTTGTGTACGGAAAGGAAGCCATCCTGCCTCCCAATGTTCTGCTACCGTCTTCCATACTAGCTCAAGAATGTTCTGCAAATAAGAATATATAATCTCCTAAAAGCAGAAGAAGCCAGATCCAAGGCTAGAGAACATTTCAAACAACAGCAGGAGGTAGTCAAAAGATGGTTTGACAAACATAAAGCTGGAAAAAAGGACTTTGAAGTAGGAGACTTAGTCCTTAAGTGGGACCACCCCCACGATGAAAAAGGAAAGCATACCAAATTCCAGCAGTTATGGGTAGGCCCATTTCAAATCACAGCAAAACTTGGCCCTGCTACTTTTATGCTACAGGATTTACAGGGATGGGAGGAGAACTTGCCAGTTAATGGTTTGGTTCTCAAGCCCTACTTTTCTTAGATTTCTTTGATTTGTTCTGCCTTGTACATAAATAAGCTGTGTGGTGGTTTCCAAGTCATGATTTAATTTTAAGTTTTGATTTTCAATAAGGGAAACGTACTTGCGTTTGTCTGGAGGATATTAAGGTATTTTGGGAATAGCAAATATGTTGAGTATCAGCCTGTGTATTGCTTAAATATTTCTTCCAGCCTAGCAGTTTTCTCGAATAAAAATGTTGTGTGCATTGAAGTCCAGCTTAACCCCTGTGAATTAAACCGGATTCAAAGAGTCTAGAGTACTATGTCGGGGCTCCACCCACGTCACATTTGAAATGTTCTAAGGAGCGACAGTAAAGGACCCATGAGAGGAAGCAAGGTGAACAACGTATTAAATATAAATGATCCCATGCCAAAAAACAAATGCCAAAAGGCAGACAAAGAGTCAAACTTCTATAAAAGCATCATAAATCAAAGCAAGTGCTAAAGCATATATACTAAATTGCCAAAAGATCCTCTCCGTCCGTGAGCTGAGACTTAAAGTACACCACTCACACAAAAGGGCACTATGGGATAGAGGATCCTGAATTAAAATTCAGTAAGGAAGGCGTACAGAAGGACTCAGATGAAAGGACAAAATTCCAAAGGCACAAAGTGTTAAAAGGGCATGGGAACGAGGAACAAACGAATACTGCTGTTTACTATATACTGCAATCCTGTGGTGTCCACACTATTAGCTACCTGAAAACAGAGGTAATAATGAAAATCATCCTCTGGCCTCAACATAGTGGTCTGGACTTGAAGGTTTCAGTTACCCCTCTCCCCAAATGGGACTAGCATCAATGATTAAGGTACACACTTTGGTCATGAGAGAAATCCGGACAGCTGGAAGATTTCTTTTAGTGAATTTTGGCTAGGAAACAGTCTGCTACTNGGACAAAGGGGCAAGATAAATATCGTTGTATCGTCTCCTCTATGGCCCCTCTCCTCTACTACCCCTCTCCTCTATGACCCCTCTCCTCTGCATAGTCGGGCTGTTGCTGCCGCAACTGTTTTCCCCCCCCAAATTAATGTTTTAATTTCTGGGCCCCTCCTCATTACTTTTGTATGGCTTGATCGTTGAACTCTTTGAGCGTGATTTCTTCCGTTTCTCTGAAGGTGGATGTCAGTAATTTATGTATGCCTTGTTCATTTTTGGGTTTGAGTCGTGAATGTATGGTCGAAGTGAAGAAAATTTGCTGTTCTTCAGCGCATCCTCTGTGAAAAGAAGCGATTTTGGTTACAACCGATCCTTAGCACTGCTCAAATACTTGAGTTTCCCTATAAGCGGTTCTCTTTTACTGCTGGATCGAGGGCTTCGAAGTTTCAACCCTTCCGCCGTTGCGGCTCTGAGACTTTTCTTTCGTCCGATTTCCTAAACCGTCCGACGCCCGATGTATGTTAACTGTAAATCGCTTGTCCGTAGTTTCTGTTCGCCCACCGTTGTGGCCAGGAAGAGATAGCCAGCGTCTGATCTGAGTCTCTTCCGACGTCCGACCTAGTTTCCCATCTGTTTCGCATGCCCTCTAGCTCTCCTCCTCCGCCATTGCGGCTGCTAAAGTCTTCTGGCTTCCGAAGCTAAAACCATCTGACATCTAACTCATGACACCTCCCGCCCACGTTTCGCTTGGCTGCCACTTAAACTTCACCTGACATTGCGGCCGGCTGTTTCCCCAGGCTCCCAAACTCGTTTCTCTCTAACTGCTGACTTGTTTTTCCCTCCGGCGACCGTAGAATATTGCCAGGCCCGTATGTGGTTCGCTCGGCCATTTCCTTGTGGATTGGTTAATTGACGATATTTGTTGTTTGAATCATGCTCTTAATTTGAATGCAGGCAGTTTCCAGGCGACCAGTCAATCGGCCACGACGAGAAGAAAGACTAACTCATTTGGTAGAGGTATGACTGAGAAGAGGCAAATGGAAGACGAAGTCTGGAGCTGTAAAGGCGTGATCCCAGAAACGGATCAGTTACCAAGTTGTCATGATCACATAATGACAAAAGATCGGAATGTGAAGAGTTTGAGAAACCGAAAGACCATGCGTCTGGAAAACAAAACGCTCTGTAATTATGGTTTAAATAGAGGGACGAGGCACTTAGAAAGATCTTTTTCCCCTGGAAAATTTGGTACATGTTTGCTTGTAAGAGGAACTATTTCATTTTGCAAAGGAAACTGCAAATTTGTCTATCGGAGAAGGTGTAAAGTGGAATGTATCAATGCAAATCAATGAATAATGTTGAAGAGGAACTATCTCATTTTCAGCTGTGTTTCATTTACTGTAAGAGTATTTAATGTTCTGAACCTATGTTCTGGTTAAATGTTCTTCAGTAGTTTCTGGGATATTTTTCACTATGAGCAATAAATGTTGTTATAAAATGATCAGCTATCTGGTTATTTAAATATCTGTAAGCGTTCATGTACTTTAGGAGAAGTATCATCTATCTGTGTTTCTTTTTAATGTATGTGAAAATGTATTGCTCATTCAAAATGATAATCTTGCTCCCTAGGGATAGTTTAGATAGTTAGTTTATTTCTTTTGTTTTGGTCTGGTTGCTCGTGAGCAAAAGACGAGAGGTAAGAACCTGCGCATCACTTTGTGACCGCTCCCTGCACCTTGATCGCCCTGCATTTAGTTAGGCACTTGCATATCATTTCTTTAAGTAAAAAATTCAAATTCCGGTGGACCGGGCCGCAACCGGTAAAACCCTTGTTTTTTACTTTGACCTACGGTAGCCGGACCGTAAACCGGACGGATTCCCTATACCAAACAGTCAATGGGCTAGTTGGGAACATTGATTGGGGAGAATCCCTTACTGTTGTCGCCTACAAATTTCCAGGCCTCAACACCTTCCTAATCCGGAGGAAAATATTTCAAGTCCAACTGAAACTTGCAGAAGAGGTATATAAAATCAAGCAAGCAAAAATAAGATTGCAAGAAATTTCAGCAATATCAATTGATTTCAGAACAAGGTTACTACAAGTTGTAGAAAAGGTTCAAGGGAAGCTGATGTGGATAGAAGCTAATTAGGAATTTCCTTAACACTTTTCGCAAAATACAACATAAGTTTTGAGAATAGAACTGGAACTTCTAGAGTTCAGCAGCAAGTCCGCTTTGAGATTGACAACTAGGGTCGAAAAGACCTTGGAAAGGTGCGTCGATTTTTTCACGAGAATGCGCATAACACATAATAAGTGCCAGACCTCTTCAGTGGCAAGAATCCAGGAGTTTCCAGAAAAGGAGGAACACCTAAAATATCTCCAGGACAGATTGCATGAGGATGAATCAATCATACAACAAATTGAAGTAATCATTGAGAAAGCGGTAAAAGATTTGATTGCAAAAGCCTTGGTCATCAATTGTCTCCTGGAAGACCTATATCAGGTAGCCCCACCCAAAGTGGTGTAAATAAAGTCACAGCTAGCTTTCCACGAAGTGACTCTAAGGTTACTGGAGCCTTTAGACTACAAAACTATTGCTGCAGAAGTTGATGTGTGGGGAGAGTTCATTGGAAGACCAGCTAGGCCCTCTTGATTTTTGTCTTATCTACATGTGGCATTTTATGTAAATTATTTTATCTTATTTCCATTTTCCTAGTGCAAGTCACTAGAGGACAAATTTTGTAAGTAGAGGAGTTAGGGAAGCCCAAAAAGCAAGGGTAGTCCAAAAGTCATTTGTAAAACTATATAAATGGGAGTATAGGAGAGTTTAGAAATGACTTTTTCACTAGCGCATACATGATGTTATTTGTATAAATAATTATTTATTTTATGAATAAAGGAGAACCAAATTTTGCTGGAGGAAGGACTGTACAAGTTTCAAATGGATTGTGTGGATTGCTAATGCTGAACTACTTCTTATTTAGCTACTATGCAACTGTGAGATCTTTCTAACTTAATGAATTATTTCTATAATGATGAATGGTTTTACTTTCTGTAAGAAATATTGTGCGTACAATGAGTAATGAATGTTTTAACATTACAAAGCTATCTTTGTTTATATTTTCTGCTGTGATTATGTATTTATAATTTGAATAGCTACCTGTAGGATTCAATATGCAACGTTACAGTACATTAATCTGTTAGATACAAATTATGCTCCCCTTGGGGATAGGTTAGATAGATGGAATAGCTTAGAATACATTAGTCTTGCTTAACTTAGAAGTGATTGAGAATCAATGATTCATGTAAGGTGAGAGGTAAGAACCTGTGTAGCTCTTTGGAGGGTCTTGTGTATCAATCATTTGCATCTAGTTTAGGCACTTGCATTTCATCCTTAAACATAAAATCCTATAAGCGGTGGACCAGGCCACAACTGCTAAAACATACTTAACGTTATTTTAATTCTACGGTAGACGGGTCGCTAACCGGATGGGTTCCCCACACCAAACGGTGAACGATCTAGTTGGGATCACTTACTAGGGAGAATCCCTACTATCGATACCTAGGATTTTTCTAGGCATCAACACGATCTAAAAAGGACTAATACTAAAAACCAAGCAAATAATAGAGGTTTGGCAAGGCCACCTTTCAGGAGACCTTACCAACTTCCTCAAAATCAACCTCCTCCAAAACCTAAATAAACATTGAATTTTGACAATATTTATTCTATTTTAAGGCCCTAACTACTGGATCTCAAACTTTTCCTAATGATAGTAGGGACAGTTCTCAAGGAGCTACAGATTCTATACCTCCTGATGAAGAACATGATCAACACCTAAACACTATTAATTGTTTTTTAGAATTGCCAATGGTAGAAGAAGAAGATGAAGATGAATCTATATTCAATGTACAACACTCTTATAACACCAGGAGTAAAGGCCAAACGTCACAGGAAACACCACCATCAACATCTACTCCTAATACAGGTAAAGCAGTTGTTCCAAAAGAAAAAGCAATTTCTGAAATTGAATACAATTTGGTTGATGATTTAAAAAAGTATAAAACTAACATTTATTTGTTTGAACTTTTGAAAATACCTTCTATAAGGGAAAATTTTCCCAAGAACATGATTCTGAATAAATCTAGGGAAGTTCAAAATAATACCTTAGAAGCCTGTGTAAAGCGTGATAGTATGAAAAGGGTCCCTCCTTTCTTACTTACTTTTGAAATTTTCAATAGAAACGTCCATAATTGTATGATAGACTCAGGAGCATCATCCAATGCCATGCCATTATCTATCTGCAAGAAATTGAATGCAATATGGGAACCCTATCCGACCCAAATTGTCCAACTAGATAGATCGAGAGTTAAGGTGGTAGGGGAATTAAAGGATGGCCTCTTGAAATTATATGTAGATCCTAGGATTCATCAGAAAATTGGCATTGTCGTTACTAATATCCCTGAAACTTATGGTATGTGGTTGAGCAGGGATTGGTCAGAAAAATTGAAAGGCTATTTTGCTACTGACTAGTCACATTTGTGGCTCTCTTACAACAGAAGACCCAACCAATTCAAGATTGTAAGAGAACCTTTCATGAAGAATATAGTTACTGATCTTAATGATCCTAGTGAATCTGTTGTTTTCTTTAGCTCAGGCATAGAACATTATACCTTCGATTCTTTCTTTGGAAATTTCCATGTTGATTCCTCCCCTGTTGAGGATGTTGATAATTTGTTTGAAATCAATAATTGCATAGTTGTCCCATTTACTAGTAATATTGTCCATAATGTATATAATGTGAACACAAATTTTAGGTTAGACGTGTCTTCTTGGACTTTGTTTTTTGATGGATCTAAATACAAAGATGGTGGTAGTGCAGGTTGTGTACTAACACATCCAAAAAGCACCAAAATGATGATTGCCTACCGACTTGAGTTTGAATATGAGGCTCTTGTTCATGGACTCAGGAAAGCGATAGATTTGGGAACTCAAGTGATAGAATGCTATGGTGACTCCAATATAACTGTCAAGTAGGTAAGGAACAATATCCATTGATTATCGCCTCATTTGATTAATTATTAGAAATTGGATAGGGACATGACTAATTCCTTTAAAGCCTTTAATATTAAATCTATCCCTAGATCATAAAAATGTGGTGCAGATCTCTTAGCTAATACCGCATCCAAGCTCATTCCCCTAGAAGGTATGTCCCTGACACTTTTTGCATTGAACTTATGTACAGACCCTCTATATTTAATAATGTGACAAGTTGGAAGGTTTTTTATGATGACCTGCAAATTTTAGATTTTTTAACAACCCAGGATACCTTTAAGGACATAGCTATATATGAGTCTAAACATGACAAGTCTTTATATGACCATAGTTTCCCTTACAACCTTATCCTCAAGTCAGTTATCAATCTGGAGATGTACTATGACTTGAAAGAAAAATTCAAAGGTAACCCTAACTGCAAGACACATAGTTCTTCCCTCAATTAAAAAAAATTCAATCTTGGAAATGAGCAGAACCCTCAACTTATCAACATAGGGTTTAGTTGTTTCCCATAAGAAGAAAAGGATTTAATTAAACTTTGTAAATAATTCAAAGATGTTTTTGCATGGACATATGATGATTTGAAAACTTTTTACATAACCATCATGCAACACAACATCCCTTTAAAGCCTGATATAAAACCCTCTCAGCAGAAGTTGAGAAAGATGCACCTCGGTCTTGAACCATCTATCAAAAAGGAACTTGATAAATTGTTGAAATCTAGGATTATTTTTCTAGTAAGACGGACACAGTGGATCTCCAACTTAGTCTCCATCCGTAAGAAGAATGGGGAAATAAGGTTGTGTGTGGATTTCTGAAATTTAAACAGAGCATCTAAAAAGGATAATTACCATGTTCCTTCAATGGAATAGATATTGCAAAGGGTTCAGGTGTGAAAATGTTTTCCCTATTGGATGGTTTCTCTAGTTATAATCAGGTATTGGTCGCATCCTTCAATCAACTCAAGACTTCTTTCAAAACACCTTGGGGCACATTTTCCTACAAAAGAATGCCCTTCGAATTGATCAACGCCAATGCAACATTCCAAAGAGATATGGATATTGCCTTTATAGGTTTGATGCAAAATTCTTTTTTTGTTTATTTGGATGAATTCAAAGAAATGGCATGACCATGTGTTTGCACTGAGACAGGTTTTTGAACGGTGCATAAATTATGGAATTTCATTGAATTCGAAGAAGTCAATTTTTGTGGTTACTGAAGGTAATATTTTGGGTTTTATTGTTTCCAAGGATGGAATGATAATTGACCCCAAAAGGACATATTCGATTGACAAAATTGGGCTCTCGAGTTTGAAGAAGGCCATGCAATCTTTCCACGGTAAGATAAATTTTGTTAGGAGATTTGTGCCAAATTTTGCTCAGATTGTTAAGCCATTGCAAGATTTAATTAAAAAGGAAACTTCATTTAAATGGACTGATGTTCAAAAGGATGCATTTATCAATATTAGGAAGTCTATTATTGATGCTCCTGCATTAATGTCCTCGGATTTTGACAAGGATTTCATTTTGTACACTTTTTCCACCGACTTTTCTTATGCTATTGTTTTGACCCAGAAACAAGCAGAGTGCGTATAGATCCCTGTTTCGTTCATGAGCTCCACATTTAAGGGGTTGAATTAAACTATTCATAGATTGATAAAAAAATCCTATGCTGTTTATGAGTCTATCAAACATTTTAGGCCTTATTTATTGAAATCTAAAACGAAGGCGATTGTCCCCTATACAACTATAAGAAATGTTCTGATTCAGAAAGAGTTAGGATAGAAGCGAGCCCATTGAATGACTACGCTTCAGGAATACAACTTGGATATGAAGCCTTCCAGAATTTTCAAAGGGAAAGGCTTGTGCTTGTTGGATGCCCAATCAAACGATCCAGAGCAGGAACAACAGTGGATACAAGAAGTGCATTAATGTCCGCTGATTTTGACAAGGATTTCATTTTGTACACCTTTTCCATCGAATTTTCTTATGCTATTGTTTTGACCCAGAAACGAGCAGAGTGCATATAGATCCCTATTTCGTTCATGAGATCCACATTTAAGGGGTTGAATTAAACTATTCATAGATTGATAAACAATCCTATGTTGTTTATGAGTCTATCAAACATTTTAGGCCTTATTTATTGAAATCTAAAACGAAGGTGATTGTCCCCTATACAACTATAATAAATGTTCTGATTTAGAAAGAGTTAGGATAGAAGCGAGCCCATTGGATGACTGCGCTTCAGGAATACAACTTGGATATGAAGCCTTCTAGAATTTTCAAAGGGAAAGGCTTGTGCTTGTTGGATTCCCAATCAAACGATCCAGAGCAGGAACAACAGTGGATACAAGAAGTATATATGTCTATAGATATAGTTAATATTATTCTGCTCCATCTTCTAAATAATACGAAGATATCAAGTTTTATCTTACTCATGGGTATTCTCCTCTGGAATTATATTTTAAGAAGCGTAGAAATTTAAGGTTAAAGGCGGTACCTTACCAATTAATTGATAATGTGCTTTTTCGAAGAAATCATGATGGTGTTTTCCTCAGGTGTTTAGAAAAATCAGAAGCTGGAAATATCCTGTTTGAATTGCATGCAGGGCATGCAGGAGGACAATTTTCAAGAGAAACGACTGCACACAAGGTTTTGAGAGCGTGCTACTACTGGCCTACATTGTTTAAAGATGCACATACCTTTTCCCAAAAATGTGAAGCATGCCATAAATGTGATGGTAAGTTAAATAAACCAACCTTTCCCCTCCATTTTGTTACTTTCCAGTTTCCATTTCAGCAATGGGGACTGGATTTTATTGGCCCTATTACTCCTCCCTATTCTTTGCAGCATAAATATATCTTAATGGGAACATACTACTTTACTAGGTGGGTAGAAGAAGTTCCCCTTAGAGTTGCTAATACAAACTTAGTTGTATCTTTTCTAGAGAGTAATATTGTCACCTGGTTTGGAGTCCCCGAATCTTTGGTGTTTGATAATGCATCTTTATTTTAATTATGTTGATATTACACATTATGCTCTTGAAAAAGGGATAAAAGTGAAGTATTCTGCAAACTATTACCCACAAGTGAATGGATTAACAGAGTCTTCCAATAAAAATTCAATCAACACCTTAAATAAAACTGTGGCCACACATCATAAGGATTGGCACACCAAGCTCTTTAATGCCCTATGGGAAGATCGTATAACTCCTAAAGATTCCATTGGGAACTCTCCTTATTGTCTTGTTTATGGAAAGGAATCTATCCTACCATCAAACCTCCTCCTTCCATCATTGTAATTAGCTCAATCTTTATCACATGATGGTGGATCCTCCCCTCTTCAAAATCGAATTGATACATTACTTAAATTAGAAGAGGAGATAGAGAAATCTAGAACTAAATTGTATCAAGATCAACAATTAGTTAAGAGGTGGTTTGAGAACAAGTCTTCAACTGACTGTGATTTTCAGGTTGGGGATCTGGTACTGATATGGGGAAAACCCCACAAAGACAAAAATGATTATACTAAGTTTCAACTCTTGTGGTTAGGGCCATTCACTATTGCAAAAAAGATTAGCTCTGGTACATTTTGGTTGCAGACACTCAAATTTTTCCCTAATACCTATCCAGTGAACATCCATCTCCTCAAGAAGTACTTTGTTTGAGGTGAGCGTTTTCTTATCTGTACATAGGTGTGTTTCCTTTGATTATCCTTTTTGTTTTTTGTTTTTTAACAAAACATGGTATTAACACAACAATTGGATACAGTTGGTGATTAGTTCATCTTCAAGATTTATGACTGAGAAATTTCAAGATGGATATGTTGGAACACCTTTTACTCAGTTTATATCCAAAATAGTGCTTTCATGGGAATACAATCAAAGATCTATGAAATTTTTTGAATTTGAGTCTTTCCCTCCTGGAATCACTATCTTTACAAACCCTCACGATCATGATTGAACCTTTAGGAGTAATTTGGTATTCCTGTTAGATGTCTCGTTGGTGATTGGAAGTAAATCTTTACCGCCTCCTCAACCTTTGTTCTATTCTGATCTCACCTTGATCACCTTGAAACTGAATAAACGTTCACCTAAATAATTGTACATTTCAAGATAGGGGGTATTATCACAAGCCACCCTATCATGTTCATAGAGATGTTCAGTGAATGACATTACCACCAGATGGTTACCAAGCCAGGTTAATGGCTTGCTATTTGCATTGTAAATAATGTTGGTTTGTTTTGTTTTAACTGCAACTTGTTGTATTCAAGGACATGGGGTCTTATCATAAGCCAACCTTACCATGTTCATGGGTCCTCCTTGAAATGGAATTACTGACAAGTGGTTACCAAGCCATTCTTATTGATTTTAGTGTAAAAACTAAAAGACAGGGAGTCTCTTGACAGGGCTAGCTTGTTCATTTTCCAGGTAGGTTTTGTGAATGTCATTGCACCTTACCAAGGAAATGGTCTTGTTTCAACCAATTTGTTGTTTCTTAAAAAAAAGAGAGAATATATATATATATATATCTGTGTATAATAAATATGTGTATATGCCGAGGAATGAAATCACTAATAAACATTTTGCATTCAAGGTGGTTGTTGGTTTGATGGTCTTGAAATAGATCAAGGAATTCCTAGAGGTTTATTACAAATTGCCCTCCTCTGCTTACATTATTTTTACAAGGATACCTTATTGCTTATGAGCCTCTTTTATCTGTTGAGGATCATATTCAACGATTTTGGATGGGAAGATGACAGTTATATAAAACTACTTCTACTAGATCCAGTTGTACTCTTATGAACCCATTTTTTATTATAAACTCAAATATTTTTCTAACTGACACATCTCGTTTGAAATTCTTAAGATGATTTGTACACAAATAATTGTTCCGCCCAGTGAGTCACCATTTTTTGTTGACAACAACAGATCCAATGTCATCTGCTAAAATGGGAGCCCCATTTATTCCTCACTAAGGTAACCTCTAAGGTTATGATTTTTGCCTATGGGGTTTTAATCATGGTTATTGTAGTGCTATGTTTTTCATTGTTTTGGTTTTGAATAAATTTGCATCAAAGCCTTGTTTTTTTTTTTGGTTTTGTGGACTGCGGAAGCAACCTCTTTTATTTGTTAAATTTTTCTTTTTCGCTACTTGCATTCCCTAATCTGAAAATGCGGATAGAGGAAGTCCTTTTTTGGAGGTTTTGAATATTGTTTTTCCACAAGCCACAACCTGCAAATGGGGATTGTGGATATTGAAAATTTCTCTCATTTGCTATTTTTTCTTTTCCACAACCCGCAACCTGCAATGTGAATTGCGGATGTCAAAAAATCTTTTCGTAATAAAATTTCATCTTTTTCATTTCTGCAACCCGCAATGCGGATTATGGAAATTGAAAACTTAATAAATAATAAAATTGCAAAAGCACGGATTACGGAAATTGAAAACTTAATAAATAATAAAATTGCAAAAGCATGCCCCCACAATTCTGCAACAGATTGTAGATTACAGAAGCCAATAAATCCTTTTTTTTGTCGCAAATATCATTCCGAAATTCCGCAACCTGCAATGCGAATTACGGACATCAAAATTTATAAAGTTGGTTAAAGGTTGTCTCCACAATTCCATTTCCTGTTGTAATCTCGGCCATTTATCTCTTTGGAATCTACGACTTAGATTTATTTTGCCGTTGGACTTGAGTAATTTAAATCATTCGAATTTTATGATCTGTTCATCATTTTAACATGCGATTTTTACCTACACAAAAGATTGTGCTCGGAATTTTCATTGAGCCCAGGAATCCTCTTGCTTTCAAGTTGTTTCTTGGTAAGTTTTTCGAATCTCTCAGTTCTCAGCGGTTTAATTTCGTTATTTTTATCTTGGGTAAAATTTTATTATTCTGCTCCAAATTCTTACCAAAATCTACCTCCCAGTCTACAACTATGTCGAGGAATACAAGGTCCAAAACTGTTCTCAACGAGCAAAATAACAATTACCCTAACGCTGGTATTTTCTCTAACACTAGTGGATGGGTGTGTTGACCACCAAAACCAACTAAGTGGACAACGATGTACCATGCACATGTTGGATGTGCCTTGAAGATAAGAATGAAGTACTTAATGATTATATCAAGCGAGGCAACTCTTCTTCTCTCTATGAAATTTCTGCACCCCTGTGAGGGGTTTTGTAAGGATATGTCAGCATGAAGTTCTAGTTTTTGTAACTTAATCACCTAAGAATTAGTCATTAGGGAAGTCCTTTCATTGAGTGTTTTTTCACCTCGATAATTAAAATTTCTTTTTAGAGATTTTAATTATTTGAGTTTTTCACTCAAAATTACTTCCAAAGTGGTGAAAGGTGTTCTAGTGATCGATTCCATGGGGTTATTAGGGCCTAGGAATGTTCTATATTACCATGGTAGACATTGTCCAGAGTCTTGCATAATTTCATTAAGTTTTTCATAGGTTTTTTTTAATTTTTTGGTCATTAAAAATTGTCTCTCAAGACAATTTGTTGTAATGTAAAAGAGGATTACTTGGTCCTTTTTAATGTTATATAGGGGTATGGGTACTCAAGACAAATGGAATGAGACCCCCTACACCCTTGGGCCAATTTTGCAGTCATTCGAACAAATATTACTATGGTTTTGGTCACTTTTTCCCAGGTCAGTCATGGAAATTAGGAAATTGGGCATTTAATTAGAGAACCAAATTTTGAAAAAGTGACTATAGTCACTTGGGGTGGACAATTAAAGGCTATAATGTTTATATTATTCTCCTATGACAATTTTAAGACCCAAAGGGAGCCCCCCAAGCAAGCATGTAACAAGTTTTGAGTTGCCAAATCTAGGGGAGTGCCCCCTTCTCTCTTTGAATGGTTGGGTGAGCTAAAGTCAATGGAAAGGTCCCCACTATGGTGGTTTCCTCCCCATTTGACATAACAATAAGGTTGGAAGCATTAAATTGGTGGTTTCTCTCCCCATATTTGATATCTCAAACCTTGGTTTTGCCCTCCTTGAGCAAATACGCCCCCCCTCTCTTGGGCCCCCCTCTCTCCTTTGTGACACTTGTATAGCATGCAAAGAGCCTCTCTCTTTCATTTTTCCTATTTAAGGAGGCTTCCCCTCCTCATTTAGGTTACTAAAAAACACACTCACGCCCACTCTCTTGCTCATGCTCTCATTCTTTTTCTTGCTCTCTTGCCCTTGCTCTTGCTTAGGCCATTGTAATTTTTCAGCCATTTGGCTTTGGATTAATCAAAATATTTGGAGGAATCTTGTGTCCATTGTTTCCATTGATGATTTGCTTCCATGCTTAAGGAGCTACACAAGTTTGGTTGGCCAAGGAAGCATACTAATTTGCTTTGGTAAGATTTATGGTATTTGTATTCCATAAATTTTGTGAGTTTTCATTCTTGTAGTAAATAAGTTCATATATTTTCTAGTTTGAAGTTTATGATTTCTTTGCTCATTATTTGATTCTCACCTTCTAGTAGTTGTGTAGTGAAAATATTATAAGTTGCAGGTTATTTGGATTGAAGAGTGGGATTCCTCGGTTAAATGCCCCATTGCCTCACTTCTTGAAGAACAAAGGATCAATTTTCTCTTTCTTTACATACAAATTTCTGCATTTTTATTTTAGTTTGTTAAGTGTTTTAAATCTGATTTTAACTCTTATATACTCAAGTTCTTTCAAAATTATTCATTTGTAAACTTTGTATAAATTTTCTATATATATTGCACTAACATACTAACTTCCCCAAAGTGATTTTGGGCACATTTGATCATTTTCTGTTTGCTGGTTTTTAGCAGGTTAGTAACAAAACAAGGCAAAACTTTGTCAAATTTCAGCCATAGAAGAGTTTTAAGGCCACCCCAAAGGAAGAGCTTCAAGGCCATCTCAAGAAAAGGAAAAAACACGGTTTTTCTCACTCCTTTTACCTCTATCTTTATGCTAAAATTTCAGCCTTTGTAACAAGTCCAAGAGAGTCTCTTGGACTTGATTTATTGCTTTGCATTTTCAGTTAAATCAAGTCTCATTTATTTGCCATCCATTGCTAGCAAAAGAAGTTGGGATTGCCCACCTTTGCATAAGCAATTGTTGCTTGGTGTGGGTTTTAGATTAGTTAGAGTTTCATTTTGTTTTTATTTTCTTCTTTATTTTTTCCCACACCTTGCAAGTGATTTGGCTATGCCATCTTTGCAAAATCGTGCCAGCTAGTATTTTTTTTTTGTTATTTTCATTTTCCCACACCTTGCAAATGATTCGGCTTTTCCATCCTTGTGAAATCATGTTGTCTTGTATCTTTCTTAATTTCATTTTTATTTTCCCACACCTTGCAAGTGATTCAGCTTTGCCATCCTTGCAATATCATGTTGGCTTGCATTGTTAATAATGTTAGATTTTTAACATCAAGCTAGCATTATATTAGGATATTTTAACTGAGAGAATAACAAGCACAACAATCAAACATAAGAGACAATGATCACAGTGTTTTTCCTTGCGAAAATCATAAATGGTGAAAACCCCACAACTTCCTTAGAGATAGAATCAGCGCCAAAAGTAAAACCCAAAACAGTAAAATGATCTCTCGATAGCAGTAGCTTCTTTCTTTCTAGCCCCAGCAACTTCATCTCCCTTATCTATGCACTACAACTGAGTGTGAGTGAGTGCGTGATAAATAGAGAGGCTCACTCTCTATTTATACTAATTCCCGACTTGACAATAACTCACTAGGGCCGACTTCACTAGGTGAGTCTAACAACCCTAGGGCCCCGTAACTGTGGGGACTTCAACCCTTGAACAATAGGAGGGTTACCCACATTGACTTGAATGGACTTGTTTATATTATAGAAATTCTCGATCGGAACATCGGGGCATGACATGACTCAATTACATTACAAACACTTCCCGAAATAAACATTAGGGTACAATACATAAGAAATACAAGTGAATACATTCTGAAGTTACAATTACATCAACACTCCCTCTTAACTAGGAAGGTATTCTCTCGATACAGTTTATCAGCACAAGTCTTCTTCTCTGTATCATCTAGATCAACATCTAGTTCTCGTCATATTCATATTCAAGTCATCTTCATTTGGATTTGGATCATCATCATTGGATCTGGATCATCTCTGGTTCTGGAACATCTTTGTTGGATCATCATAGGTGCGATCTCTTGATTCTTCTCGTCATAGGAATTTCTACAAAGCCAGCCCTTTTTCATGTTGGTTGTAGGCCTAGCGTCCATGTAGGTATTTTCCAGCACTTATATCTGACCCTAAGTCAGAATGGCTCACCCAACACTTATATCTGATCATGTAGGAACCAATCCTATAATCATATCAGAAAGACACACCCAACACTCACATCTGACCATGTGGGAACACATCCCACAACTCTATCAGAAAGGCCCAGCACTCACATCTGACCATGTGGAAACACATCCCACAACTCTATCAGAAAGGCCCAGCACTCACATCTGACAACCAATGTTAGAAAGGCTCAACACTTACATTCAACCATGCGAGGAACCAATCCTCCATGCTGAAAGGGATCTATACATCTGACAACCAATGTCAGAAAGGCTTAGCACTTACATTTGGCCATGCAAGGAACTAATCCTCCATTCCGATAGGGCTCTACACTTACATCTGATCATTGTAGGAACCAATCCTACAATTTCCTCAGAATGGATCTGCACTCACATCTGATCATGTAGGAACCAATCCTATAGTCACATCAGAATGGCCCTTAGTCCCAGATTGAGCTTTCCAGTAATTGACCAGGTGCCTCCATTCCAAGAATGGCATTCAACGCTTATATCTGATCATGTAGGAACCAATCCTACAGTCACATCAGAATGGCTCAGCAGTCATATCTGACATGCAAGGAACTAATCCTCTCATCATGACAGAATGGCTCAGCCCTTACATCTGACCATGGAAGGAACCAATCCTCTCACCATGTCAGAATTGCTCATGGAATCATCTCTTCCCTTTGGAGGGAACCTCTATCTGGAGAACACCAAGCTTATCCCTGAAGTACTCAAACTTCACTCTAGCTAATGGCCGTGTCAACACATCAGCTATCTATTCGTCCGTCGCAACATACTAGAGCTTCACTACTCCCCTCTACACCATATCCCTTATATAGTGATACTTGATCTCAATATGCTTTGACTTGTCATGGAACACCGGGTTCTCCGACAACTTCACACAAGTTTGGTTTTCACAATATATACAAGTAGAATCCAACTGGAGATCAAATAAATCAGACAGTAGCTTCCTTAGCCATACTGCCTCACAACTAGATGAACAAGCTATGGTATACTCTGCTTATGCTGTACTCAGTTGCACACATGATTGCTTCCTGTTAAACCAAGAGATCACACCTGATCCAATACTAAAGCAACACCTTGAAGTGCTCGTCCTATCGATGGCACTTATTGCCCAATCTGAATCAACATAACCCTCCAGGTTAATCTTTGAATTTGCCTCATACTTGAGCCCATAATCAACTGTACCCCTCAGGTACCTCAGAATATGGTTTGCAGAAATGAAGTGAACATGTCTCGAATCTGTCAGGAACTAGCTCAAGGTGTTCACAGCAAAGAAAATATCTGGCCTTGTGTTCGTCAGGTTCATTAAGGACCCAATCATTTGATTACTTTTGGTAAATACAAAACTGGATAGAAAGCCATCAATTCTGCCGTACCATGTCCTGGGTTCCTGTATCAAACTGTACAGGGATTTCTTCAATCTACACACATGAGACTCCCTGTCATGTGTCTCAAAATTGAGTGGCTGCTCTACATACACTTCCTCTTCCACTACACCATTCAAGAAAGTAGCCTTGACATCCATTTGGTTTATCTTCCATTTTATCACTGCAGCCAGAGCAAGTACTGATCTGATGGAAGTGTATCTGGCTACAGGTGCAAAGGTTTCTTCATAATATATTCCTTCTTTCTGTGAGAAGCCACGAGCCACGAATATTGCTTTATATTTCTCTATGCTACCATCTGCAGCATGCTTGATCTTGTATATCCATTTGGAAGCTATAATCGACTTCCCTTCTGGTCTTGGGACAACATCCCAAACATCATTCTTCATGATCGATTGATACTCTTCGATCATAGAATCCTTTCATTCTTTTTGTTATGCCGCCTCTTCATAGTTGGAAGGTTCTTTATTGATAAAGTCACACAATAAAGCTACATACCCAAAGCAGGACTTGGTCCTCTTTCTTTCTCTGTGATTCTCTTCTGGAGCCCCATATCTTTCCGCACCTTGGATAACTTCTTGTACCCAAGCAGATTTCCTCTTGTGAAGATTCTTCTCTTGAGGTGGATCTATAGGTTCTTGAGGTTCTTCAAATTCTCGATCTTCTTCTTGAGTTTCTTCGTTCATGGTTGTGTCACGAATTCTGGGTGCTTCTGATTCTTCAGGATCTTCAGCAGGTCTCTTTCTAGATTTGTTGTAAGCTGAGTCTTCATCAAATGTTACATCCCTGCTAATGTCTATCTTCTTGAATCCTGGGAAGTATATTTTGTAAGCCTTCGAGCTTTTAGAGTATCCCACAAATATACCCTTCTTTCCTGAAGGATCTAACTTTGTCCTCTTTTATTTTGGAGTGTGTATGTACATTGGACAACCGAATATTCTAATATGGCTGACTTCTAGCTTCTTGCCGGAAAAGACTTCTTCAGGTGTCTTGTTCTCGAGTACTCTATGTGAAGTACGGTTCTGTACATACACCACTGTTCTGGCAGCTTCCGCCCATAGATGCATGCGAAGATATTGATCATGAAGCATTGCTCTTGCAGCTTCCATGATAGTTCTATTCTTCCTTTCTACAACCCCATTTTGTTGTGGATTATATGGAGTGGATAACTCCTTCTTAATCCCTGAATCTTTGCATAACTCTTTGAATTCATGTGATGTGAATTCTCCGCCATTATCTGATCGAAAGGTCTTGATATTGTTTTCTATGTGGTTCTCGATCAAGGCTTTGAATTCCTTGAACTTGCTGAAAACTTTATCTTTGTTCTTCATAAAGCATATCCATGTCTTCCTAGAATAATCATTAATAAAAGAAACATAGTATACATACCCGCTTAAATAACTGGATGACATTGGACCTCATACATCAGAGTGAATGATTTCCAAGATTCCTTTTGCTTTGCTTTCGCTACTTGGAAATGTCTTCTTTGTGTTCTTTCCTTTCGCACATCCTTTCCAGACTCCTTCATGTTTTGCTTGAATATCTGGAAGACCTTCAACAACTTTGCTTGCAAGTGGTAGTGTTCTGTAGTGCACATGTGCAAGCCCTATATGCCAAATTTCATTTGGATCTACTGTGTCATGGACCAAAGCTTGTTCTGGATGGCCCTTCAATTTGTATAATCCTCCTTCTTGTTCTCCAATTACTATTGCATCATCAATAGTCTTTCCTCTTGGCCACATGAGGACTTGGCCATCTACAAATGCAACCCTCATGCCTTTTACATCTAGTGCCAATATGGAGAGAAGATTCTTCTTTAGTCCTGGTACAAACAAGACATCCTTCATTTTCATAGACTTTCCAGAGTCTAGCTTGTAGGAGGATTCACCACTACCTTTTATGGGATATTGGTAGTCATCCCCAAGTTTCACCTTATAGGGTGAATTATGTTCAGATAGTTTCTCAAAAGATTCTTGGAATCCTGTCATGTGTTTGGAATCCCCACTGTCAATAAACCAATATTTGCTTCCATGAGTGATAGTTCCTGTGAGAGTGGAGATCATAACATATTCTTCATCACTTGAAGAGTCTTCACTTTCTTGTTTTACTTTCTTCTTGGGAGGATCATCATCCTCAAGAGTGTGAGCATGATGTCTTCTTTTGCAGTTCTTCTTCTTCTTGGATCCACTCTTATTCATGGGACAACTTCTAGCAAAGTGTCCTCTTTCATCACATGTATAACATCTGAGTTTGGATGGATCCCTTCTTACAAAATTATTTTTCTGATGAGAATGCTTATTTTGGTGATGATGATTTTCCCTTTTGCCTTTCTTGGAGTGTACTGTGAGAGCTTGATCTTCACTTTCCATCTTTTCTTCTTGAGATGATATTCGAGCTTCTTCTTGTTAACATTCTTCCCACAGTCTAGTGAACTTGATTAGCTTCTTCCTAGCACAAATTCCTTGGATGAAAGAATCCCATGACCTAGGGAGACCATTCAAGGTTGTCATCCCAATTTCTACATTCTCCACTTCTTCATCTACTGCTTCAAGCTGTTCTTTGATCTAGGAGACCCTTGTGAAGTATGATTAGATGGTCTCCTCATTCTGGATCTTTACATTCTTCAACTGGTTCCCTAGAGTTATCTTATGGTTTATGTTCTTCTCTTCAAACAGTTTGGTTAGGGCATCAAACATAGATTTAGGTGTCTTGAGGAAGGACGCCTGTGGTATGAGGTGATCCTTGATTGAACCAGCAATAATCCTCTTTTCCATAACCAAATTCTTCTTATGTAAGGCCTTAGCCTCATCTTCCTATGGAACTGGAACCTCCTCATTGATGTAGGAGTCCAACTCATTTTCTTCCAGGACCAAGGATATCCTATACTTCTAGGCTCGAAAGTTATTAGATCCCTCAAGCTTTTCATCAAGCTTGGTATGATGAGACATCTTAACTGAGAAACTCAAATGGAAATACAAAATATTTAGATCTTACCAGCTCAAGATGTCGGATCTAGATTTGGAGCTGAATTTCTGTAGTGCTGGTTCAGGAGCAGATTAGGGTTTGACTTTACTGGAGTTCTGTCCAACCAAATGCTTTGATCTTGATCTCTAAACTTTGATTTTGGGGAGGAGATCAATCCAAGCCTGGGCTCACTCAAAAATTCCACTTCTGTGGAAAGCCCTAATTTTCGGCAGTAGTGTCGGGTCCAAAACTGAAAAAGCTCAGAATGAGATTTTGTTTTGACAGAAAGATGCGCCCTAGGGAGGAGAGTCATCCCAACCTTCTTTTGCTGAAAATCTGTGGAGAGAGATCCAAAAAGTATGAAGCCCTAGTTCCCACAGCTGCACAATGTCTTCTTCTCAGGTTAGCTCTGATACCATGTTAGATTTTTAACATTAAGCTAGCATTATATTAGGATCTTTTAACTGAGAGAATAACAAGCACATCAATCAAACACAAGAGACAATGAACACAATGTTTTTCCTCAGGGAAACAATAAATGGAGAAAACCCCGCAACTTCCTCAGAGATAGAATCAACACCAAAATTAAAAGCCAAAACAGTAAGATGATCTCCTGATGGTAGTAGCCTCTTTCTTTCTAGCCCCAGCAACTTCTTCTCTCTTAGCTATGAGCTACAACTAAGTGTGAGTGAGTGTGTGATAAATAGAGAGGCTCACTCTCTATTTATACTAATTCCCAACTTGACAATCACTCACTAGGGCCAACTTCGCTAGGTGAGTGTAACAACCCTAGGGCCCCAGAACTGAGGGGACTCTAACCCTTGAACAATAGGAGGGTTACCCACATTGACTTGACATGACTTGTTTATATTATAGAAACTCCCGATCAGAACATCGAGGCATGACATGACTCAATTACATTACAAACACTTCCCGGAATAAACATCAGGGTACAATACATAAGAAATACAAGTGAATACATTCTGAAGTTACAATTACATTAACAAATAATTGTTAAATTCTTCATTTCATTTAAAATAAACCAAGCCTCGTTTTTTGCCTCGTATCCTCTCCCCCACCGGTTCACCCGATCTAGGGTGACGAGAAAGGGCAAAGATTTGTGTTGGCTAGTTTAATGGGCACCTGGATAAGTATCTTCATTAGAAAGGAGAAAAAGAGGCTTGATCTGTGGATCTAGTGGGTTAGAGGTCATAGGGGGCTTCGTGGCACTTTGTGTCCTCTAGTTGAGCACCCAACAAGTTTCGAGTTTCACCCGTGGAGCTAAGTGGGAACCTTGTGTTCCCATGTTGAGCACCCAACATTCTCTCTTTAATCGAAGGAGATAGTATCTTGAGGTAGACATATAGAATAGTTCATTTATTTGCAACAAACACCTTAATTCCCTAAGTCAAAGAGAGATATAAAGTTTACTAAAACTTACAGGACCACTTGCGTAACATTGTTACAATCACTTTATTTTAACTTACTCATTTATTGGAAGTCATCATGTTCTTGAATATTTGTTGAAGTAAATGAGTTGATGCTTTACGAAAATTATTTGAAGTTGATTATTGTGACTCCATAGCCCGAGTAGAGACGGCACTGGTAATTTTGATTATTTGATTGTTTCTCTCTTTCATACATTATTGATTGACTGTTAAAAGGTTTTCTTGACATTGAAATATTTGCATCACTGCATGCTGATTGTCATTTTTTTAATTTACAACTCTGAGAAAACATTCTTCAAAAAAAAGAACTTAGTAAGTAGGGACTACCCCCCTTGGCCTTTAGGAGTTGTGGTATAAATGGAGGAGTTAGAACCAAGGTGAAAGTGGGTTCTCAACTCATAAGTTTCCCTTAGGAACACACACAACGGTTGGGAGAATTACCTGTGTCCAAGTGTGTTTTAGGTGGCAACATTTTTGGCGCTGTTGCCGGGGACAAGTCTTTTTGTTCCTGTAGTACGCCTTTTTCTTTCCTCTTGGATTTTGCTTTGTTTGATGAATGTTTAGAGTAGATATTTTTTATTTATCTAGCGACTCCACTAACCTTTCTGTTTTGTAATTTACAAGAAAACCAAAAATAGTTTCTTTGTGAGAAATTTATAATGCACATTTTTCTTCTCACATGGCGACTCCATTGAAGGGATACAACCCTGTTTCTCATAAAATTGTTGAGATTGATTTTTTAAATGAGCCCATTGTTTAATAGCTCCAGTCCAGTTTGAAATGCATGATTAACTTAGATATGTGCTATTAGTAACCATTATGGATGATTAAGAATCCAGAGTAGAAATTTCAAATGCATATCCTCCCATTGACTTCTCAAGCGTCCCGGGTTTTCCAAACCATGAGCCATGTTTTTCAAAGGAGGGAATTGTTATGCTTCCTATATTTTTTGGAAATGGTGATTCAGCTATCTGTCACATCATAGATTTTCTTTCATTTTTGGTAAATGATGTCAATGTACTTCATCAAGATAGTAAGATGTGGGTATTTGTTAGTACAATAAGTGAGGATGCTTGGATGTAGTATTATGGTCTTCCTGATAAAAGCATTACATCCCTTGTAAAATTTCTTATAAATTTTTTTAAGATGTGGAATAATGGTGAGGAAAATATGGTGATTGCTTTAGAGAAGGGATTTGACAACTAAAAAGGATAAGAGAAAAAGTTGAGCAACACCTCCGTGACGATCTCAATGAAAAAGTTTATCAAAATTCAGACATTATTGAAGATCCTCCTCATGACCCCTCAACAAAAAATATTGCAAATTGGGGATCTTTTCATGATTATTTCAATGATGATGATCACATTTGTACCCCAAACCCACCTCAAGAAGAAACCATTATAGAGGCTTATAATGAAACTTATGATGAAATTCATGAAGTGATTAATGTGTATGATGACACCCCTCCATGTTCACCACTTAGGGATGAAGTTTTGGAATGTTTTAATGCTTGTAATATCTTTGAATCCAAAACTTCTAAGAATGATCATTGTGAACAAGAGGAGGTTAGTTATATCCGAGAATGTGATAACAACGATGAAGACTCTCTCATTATTGACGTAGATGGGAATGATGACTATTGGACTTTTATTGAAAATCCAATATATGAGACTCTTGAAAATATTTTTGAGAATCCCATCTACGACATGCCCAAAGAAGGGAGTGTGGATCTTGAGACTTTGGAGGATATTGGTATGGAAGGTGAATGTTCAAATTTTCCATATGATTATTCAGATCCTTGTCATTCATAACCGTACACAGTATCAATAATAAAGACTTGGAGAAAGAGTACAATGAATATCTAGATTGGGTGCAATTAATGGAAGAGTAGTCTCAGCTTTCATATTCACATACATAGGTTCCTTATGATTTGGTGCAGCTAGGGGCTTATACAGAGAATTATCATTCGATAAACTTTGTTGAACAGTGTGATGGAGTAGTCGATGTGCCTCATCAAACAAATGTGTACATTATTCCTATCCAATATTGGATAGAAGAAGCCTATGGGAAAAATTGTCAGTTTGGGAAGCAGTTTGATCACATTATCCATGCTTATGATTCCCCATCTCGCCTGCCCATTCTGGATCATCACACCGGTTTGCATTTCTTAATAAATGTGTGCTTTCTTTGGCTAGTAACCAATGCCAAGACAAATATTTTTAAGGTCGATAAAATGCTAGGTGGTTGCATTGGATATTTGAGTTTACCTAAGATGTTATTTTGTTTTGCTTAGGATAGGAAAATAAGCTCCTTAAAGTGAGCATTTACTTTTTGAATTTCTTTTTTGTATTTAGGTTTCTTTTAGTTCATAATAAAGAAACCTATGGTTCATTGGATTTTTTCAGAAAACATGTTCTACTAAGGTTTTCTTGTCAAGTTGAGATGTTTTACAGATTATAAGAACTAGAGATTCTGGAGTTCTTGTATCCTCTCCTTGCCTGAAGACCAGATCGAGCACACGTCCCACAGTTGGAGCCAGAATGTTGATCACCAAAACCAACTAGGTGGAAAATGATGTAGCATGCACATGTTGGATGTGCCTTGAAGATAAGAATGGAGTACTTAATGATTATATCAAGCGAGGCAACTCTTCTTCTCTTCTTCTCTCTATGAAATTTCCACACCCGTGTAGGGGATTTTGTAAGGATATGTCAGAAAATTTCTAGTTTTTTGTAACTCAATTGCCTAAGACTTAGTCATTAGGGAAGTCCTTTCATCGAGTGTTTTTTCACTTGGATAATTAAAATTTACTTTTAGAGATTTTAATTATTTGAGTTTTTCACTCAAAATTACCTCCAAAGTGGTGAAAGGTGTTCTAGTGATCGATTCCATGGGGTGATTGGGGCCTATGAATGTTCTATATTACCATGCTAGACATTGTTCCATATTATTGCATAATTTCATTAAGTTTTTCATAGGTTTTTTTAATTTTTGGTCATTAAAAATTGTCACTCAAGACAATTTGTTGTAATGTAAAAGAGGGTTACTTGGTCCTTTTTAATGTTGTATAGGGGTATGGGTACTCAAGAAAAATGTCATGAGACCCCCTACACCCTTGGACCAAGTTTTAAGTCATTCAAACAAGTATTACTATGGTTTTGGTCACTTTTTCCCAGGTCAGTTATGGAAATCAGGAAATTGGGCATTTAATTAGAGAACCGAATTTTGGAAAAGTGACTATGACAATTTTATGTTTATATTTTGGAAAAGTGACTATGACAATTTTGGTACATTTCTAATGTTTATATTATTCTCCTATGACAATTTTGAGACCCAAAAGGGTCGCCCCAAGCAAGCATGTAACAATTTTTGAGTTATCAAATCTAGGGGGGTGCCCCCTTCTCTCTTTGATTGGTTGGGTGAGCTAAAGTCAATGGAAAGGGCCCCACTATAGTGGTTTCCTCCCCATTTGACATAAAAATGAGGTTGAAAGCATTAAACTGGGGGTTTCTTGCCCCATATTTGAGATCTCAAACCTTGTTTTTGCCCTCCTTAAGCAAAGTCGCCCCCCTCTCTTAGGTCCCCCTCTATCCCTTCTGACACTTGTCTAGCATGCAAAGAGCCTCTCTCTTTGATTTTTCCTATTTAAGGAAGCTTCCCCTCCTCATTTAGGTTATGAAAAAACACACTCACACCCACTCTCTTGCTCATGCTCTCTTGCCCTTGCTCTTTCTTGGACCATTGTAATTTTCAGCCATTTGGCTTTGGTAATCGAAATATTTGGAGGAATTTTGTGTCCATTGTTCCCATTGATTATTTGCTTCCATGCTAGACAATGATCGTACGTCAGTTACGTCTTTTGGGACTGGCCATTCTTCAATTGCCTTTATCTTTTCGGGGTCAACGGAAATTCATTCTTTAGTCACTACATAACCCAAATACTATATTTTATCCTTAAAGAAATCACATTTACTAAATTTTGCATAGATTTGATGTTCTCGTAACACTTGTAGTGACAATTTTTAAATGTTCTTTATGTTCTTCTTCAGACTTTGAGTAAATTAAGATGTCGTCAACGAATACGACCACAAACTTATCAGGGTATTTATGCATTACATTATTTCTCAGACACATAAAAATAAATGGGGCATTAGTAAGCCCAAACGACATAACAAAAAACTTGTAATGACCATACCTGGTCCTCAAAGCTGTTTTAAAGATGTCTTCATCTTTGATTTGGACCTGATGGTAATCATATCGTAAATCAATCTTCGAGAATACCGTTGCTCCACATAGCTGATCAAACAGATCATCTATGCGGGGTAATGGATATCTATTTTTGATAGTCATTTTATTTATTTGACGGTAATCTATACATAATCGTAGAGTTCCATCCTTCTTCTTAACAAAAATAACAAGTGCTCCTCAAGGAGACACACTGGGTCTAATATAATTCTTATCAATGATTTCTTTTAACTATGACTTTAGTTCATTTAATTCTAGTATATTCATCTGGTAAGGGACTTTTGAGCTGGGCAATCCACCAGGTACCAGCTCAATAGTAAAGTCTAACTCCCGCTTCGAAAGCAGTCCTAGAATTTCTTCCGAAAATACATCCGAATACTCCCTTAAGATCGGAATATCTTCCAGTTATAATTTATCTTTGTTATTAGTATTTTATTCATTAATTACTGTTACATTAAAGGCTTTACAGCCCTTCCGAACAGCTCTCTTAAGTTGCAAAGCATAAATCTATCTTATAGCTATTTTCCTAGGGATTCCTTTTACATTTATTAGTTCTCCATCGTTACTTACGCAAGTAAATGTTTCATCAAAACAATTTAGGACTACCCTATGCTGTTATAACCAATCCATACCTATTAACATATCATAAGACCCTAAAGGTAAAACATTAAGCTTAACTAAGGTTTCAAACTAATCCATTTTTATAGTACAATTCTTAACAAAGTTGATCACCTTTCTTTTTACACCAGTAGCTAGTTGGACTAACCAAGAATTTGCAAACTTTTCTACTAATAATTTACAGTTTTCTACTAAATCAGGAGAAATATAGCTTAAACTAGCCCCTGGATTGATTAAAATAGATATAGGTATTTGATTCAGCTTACCTTCCACTTCCACCATGGAAGTTTGGTAATCCGCTTGCCTGTTCTTCAGTGTTGCATTGATCCTGGGAATTGTCCTTGCTAGATCACCAAAAGTCATCTCCTCCTGTATCATATGTAGTTGCTAACAGTCTTCTTCCGGTTGGGGCAAACTGATGCATAATGAGGACCATTACATTCCCAACATTTTATTGGTTCCTTTCATTCAAAATTCTTGGTATAGTTATTGTGATTATTAACAGATTTTTTATTTATTTGACCATTTGGATTCATATGTGAATTACTTTTGTTCCCTTGAAAATTTTTATTAGGAAAATTTCGTGTGTTATTATTCTTAAAATTTCAGTTAGGTACAAAAAATTTCCTCCTCTGTTCAAAATTATTAGTTCTTTTTGCCTTCCAGTTTGCTATATTTTCTTTTTTGTGATTCTGTTCATAACATAAATTCGCCTTTCTCATTGCTTGTTCTAAATTTTTTGGATTGTTATACTCAATTCTGTCTTTTATATGATAGGGTAAACAGCTGAGAAACCGCTGTACCTTAGGCTTCTTGTCCACAATATACGGCACATACATGAGTAGACTTAGAAATTTACTATTTAGTTCTTTCATATTCATTGTTCCCAGTTTTAGTTCATAAAATTCCTTATCCCGCTCAATACTGTTCAGACAAAAAGTTCTTCTTAAAATATTTCTTAAACGTACTCCAATTAATGTTTTTCTCCCTAATAGTGTTTACTCTTTTTAGGTCTTGCCACCAAATATCTGCCTTCCCAGTGAGGTTATAAATAGCCATTCTAGCTTTCAGTTGATTAGAGTAATTATAAATTTGAAAATATTTCTTCATCCCGGATAGCCATGATTCTGTCTCTTCTCCCTTCTCAGTTTCACCATTGAAGGTTGGTGGCTTGATTTTCTTGAATTCTCCAGAGATTTCTTCGTAAGGTTTAAACTTTCTCTTTCTTGTATGATGATTATCTTCGCTACTATCACTAGTATATTGATAATTATATTTATGTGGATCATCATAAACCTCAGAAGATGAGCTACTTTCGATTTTAAACTGTTTAGTCTTTTTATCTTTATGTTGGTAAGGCATATCTTCAGACTCTATTTGTTTATCTTTTTCCTCATTCTGAAATCTTTCCATTAAAATCTGATTTAGCTCCTCTTGAGCTCTCAAAATTCTCTCATTTTCCTTTTTGACCATTTCCATCTCTGTTCTTAGTTCCTTGACTGTTTGTAGTAATTCAGATGAGTTATTAGTTATTTCTTCTTGTATAGGTTCTCTTTTAGAATTACTTCGTTCAGTAAATGGGGACTCCTCATCCGCATATTCTTCCAATCCTTCCATACTTGCAGTTAACTTAGAAAAATTCTTTGTAGTTTAATTCAAAAGAAAAGTAAAAATCAGTATACATGTTTTAAATATACTGTTTTATTTATGCAAGTTGAGCCATATTCAGGCCTAGTGTTTGAACCTTGTGCTCTGATACCACATGTAATAACCCAAAAATTCATAAAAAATTTAAATTTTTCATGTAACATAAAATGCCCAAGGATGACATTGCCAATGAACCAATAACTGTTAGCGGTTACTCAAACAGTAATATTTAACAATGAGCATTAGATTTATTTAAGTTTATATAAATTAATAGTTTATCTTTAAAGTACTATGTTAGGGATGTTAAAAACAACAATTTATTGTTTTTGGAAGCAAGAAAGGAAACTGCATCTTAATTTGATACTAAGTGTGTTATTACTTTCTTTTGTCAAGTAAGAAATAATCTTAGATGAGATCGGGGCTTACTTAGATTACAGCTAACGCAGTGGAATGATGCTTCTTTTACAGGTTCTAAACAGGTAAGCAGTTTTGTTACCAGTAAAATATCCAGATCGAGCATAATATTCAACTAGCATAGGCTAAAATGCTAGTAAAAATGTTTGTTTGCAGCTTGACCCTGTAACAGGTATTGTTGGTATTTCTAATGTTATCAAACTGCATAAATGATGGTAAAAACAATACTGTGAAAGGATGGGTTATGTGCAGTCAAGTTTACCACTATAGTACTTGATCCAAATAACCTCCCTTCTTGTATTTTCAATTATATGCTTATATTTCATTTTGGGATGTTATAGATTAAGAACAGTTCTCCTCCTGCGAATAAGAGTTTAGTGGCCTAAATAATTTCATAAACGAGAAGATATGTTACACATACCTGCATCCATAACTACATCTTTTTCATTTAGAGAATTGAATATGGTACTGTTCATATCTATTTGAGTTCTTTTAAAACTTTAAATACACTACGTTACTAATTCTTCTAAGTCATGTATTCTTACCTAGTTTTCTAGTATATAAACCTTGTTTTATAAGAGCTTTCGATTGCAATGGATATATTGTAATTTCCAAATGTATTATTATACCAATCGTAGCTTCAGGATTTTTTTATGAATAGGTATATTCATGTAACTGGTTTATTTTCCTTGATTTGTATAATATCATTATCAATAGTAGGTGTTAAAAAAAATAGAGGAAATCTTATAAATGCTAAGGCTATAGTTAAACTATGCACAAAACCATATTGTTAATGAACACCTTCCAAAATACAAGATCTATGGTTATGTACTTTTATGGAAGGTTAATTTATCTCCATCGTTGTGGTGTTATTACTATCAAATATAAACATTATTTAATACTAAGAAGAATATAGATAGAATATTGTTATTCCAAGGTCTCTAGTAAAATGAGCACTTTTCAATTTTTAATATCTTATGGTTATAACCAAAGAAATCGAAACAAGGAAAAATATTGTTACTATGCAATAATGTTATAAGGTTTTGACTTAAAACCCAAATGATTTGTGTAGGTTAACAATTGAGACTTTCCACTATAGCTTGATACCCATATTTTGTAAATTATTGATGGACACATGGTTGGTGATTAAAGCTTAGGGTTTTCGTTGACTTGAAACGCCATATAACTAGCTTCAAACTGTAAAAATGCACTTTGTTTTGTCTAGGTTGTGGAGTGGTCGAGCTGAGAGCTCGTGGCCGCCATGCTTGATGTTGAACCTCCATTAAAATGCACACTGGCCTTTGTGAACCTTACGAGATGGTGTAAAAGGGTGAGTAAGCAGTATTTCTGCCATCGTGGGGTGGTTTTTAACTGTGTTCGGAGTACTGAGGGTTTGTCTTCGCCTTTGCATTATTGTGAGAGTTGGAACTCTAAATTCGTAAAGAGTACGATGGGGGTTGTTCACTGTGTGATCTGAGTTCTTATTGGTTGTTCGTTCCTCCACAAAGGTTTTGGCATTACCTTGTCATGGCCTAAGACTCCACCTTTGGATATTGCACTCTGTATTTTTCATGTTGGCAGGCTCCATTTCAGCTTTTGAAGCTCACAAGGGAGGTAGGGTAAGACTGCAACATCCAGCAGTTGCGTCGTGCCTTGGGTAAGGTTTTTGATTGGTTTTATTGCTTTGAATAAATTTAATTATATTTATTTATGGATTTCAGTATTAACCTTCTTCTTCTTTTGGTCTTGTTTGTGCAGGCTCATCACGGTGGCTCGAAGTATTGTTAACTTCATCAACAAAGCTTTCGCGAAGGATTTGAAATCAGTAAGCCTCGGTTTCACCTGGGGTTTTTCTCCTGCACAGTTGTGAGGCAGATTTTTATGGAACTGCCATATATTATGGTTGTTGGTTCGGTCGTGGTCTTTAGTTGCTCAATTTTTTATTTAATTTCTATTTTTAAAAGCCGTAATGGCTGTTTGTAATGTGAGGGTATGGGATTTCATAGCCATGACTTACATATTTAGTTTTGATCCTTCTCAGCCTTAATTGAATGTATGGTGATAAATTTTAAAACTGGCTTTAAGCCGTGACTTTACCGTCAAGCCATTTGGTTGTTTCAAGAGGATTTGATTAAGGTTTTTTTATTCTTTTTTAAAGAAAACTTGGAGGGTTGTTCTTACAGCACTACTCTCTTGCTAAAGAGATTTCGTAGCTGAACAGATAGTTATTTTGATTTTGTGAACCCTATTTAAGTATTAAGAATAGTTTTGCTCAGGATTTTAATCCTTGACAGTTAACGAAAAAGGCCGTAGGCCAAACTATGTATGTTCAGTTTATTTTTAATACTAAAGGAATTTTCACAGCTTAAAGCTGAAATTTGCAATATCTTTGTTTGGTTTAAATTTGTGTATAATTTTTGTATTAGCTATTTTTATTGTTATTTAGTTTTCAATAGTTAGGGTTAACTTGATCAGTAAGAAATTTTTGTTTCTTAATAAAAGGACTAAGATTTAATAATCTTTGGTTAAGAATTATTTTGCTAGCAGTAAAATTAATAATACTGTAATAAATTCTAGAAAAGGGATTGAATATATAAATATATTTCTTTTCTATAATTTTCTGGATCATACTTCTAGGTTTTAGTATTATAAATATTTACTTTATTCTATTGTGAAAGAACAGATCTTTTGTAAACCCTAATTATTCTTACTGGTTTATAGAGCTAGTATTTTTGTTTCAGTAAACCTAGTTTACATTTTCTCATGAATGAACTAAATAGGTAAATAGTTAATCTAAAATGTTGTTTTACTAAGTTTAACCTAGTTTAAATATTTTACTGTTCCTATATTATTTATTTAGGTCTACTTGCTAGATTTATAATTTGTAACTTCACTAGTTTTACTGTATAAAATATTATACATACTAGTATGTATTATTTAAACTTGTTCTTTTATCTTTAATTAAATAATTTAAATACTTTAAGTAGATAATACAGATGCAGCTAAATTTCTGTAAATAATTTACACAAAATCCCGTAGAAAGTAATCATTTGCATCTGCATTCAAGTTTTATTGAATCTACTTATTTGAAATAAATATACCCACTGTTCTAGAGTACTTCCTTGCAAGAGGTGTGGAAAAATACAGATTAGGTAATTTTTCCTATCTATCAGTTAACTCATCAATGTCTCTACTAATTTACCCTAATCTAGCTAGTTACTAACTTTCACAGCATAAATATTTTTTCCTATTTATCCCTAACAACAATAAAACAACAATATACCATATTAATGAAAACTCTTAAACTTTCCAGATGCACTGAATAAATAAAATAACTGAACTAAGAAAAACCTGGAAGTATAGATGAGGTGACAAGAGCTTAAGGAGGATGTTCCTCCTAACCAACTCCTGGGGTAGAGCTGGACTGCTATTCTCAGGACCCCCGAGGCTTGTCTCCTGGTCCTCCTGGTAGAGTACTGGGTGAGAGATGTAGTCTTGAGATCCTCTGTAACTCCATTGAGTGTTCAGCAGTAACTTAGTTTTGCTTACAACAGTATGAACTCATCTTAGAATAGTTGCACTAGTTCAGTCCTCAGCACTTATCTCCTTAAACTTACTTCAGCTAGTCCCCTCCATCGAATTCACATGTGCACTTCATTCACTTAGAATGATCACAAATCTATAATGAGTAGCCTTAGCTATCTTCAATGGTAAGTTCTATTAGCATGCC
This sequence comes from Pseudotsuga menziesii, assembly GCA_001517045.1. Lineage (NCBI taxonomy): Eukaryota > Viridiplantae > Streptophyta > Pinopsida > Pinales > Pinaceae > Pseudotsuga > Pseudotsuga menziesii. Next base: position 334,084 of record LPNX010659036.1, on the reverse strand, counting down.
TAGGTCTTTTGGGTTAGTTTTTACTTAATGAGCCACCTGCTCCTGTTCCACTTTCTTGTGGAATCATGACCACAAAAATAGGGAAGTTGCCACCTGTAACAGCTAGAAGTAGTTTGAGGATGCTGCCACATGTCAATCTACTCTCAACGTAGTCTCCTCCACCAACTGACCAGTAAACACTCATTTAACAGCTTCCCTAAGATGTTGTCTCATCTTTCATTTTATTTATTAATAAATATTCTAAAATACAATAAATTATCCTTGACCCCACTTGGTCATTAATTACAAACTTTAACATAAAATATAAGATAATGTTCCTTAAAAACATAAAATTGTTTTGCAAATTGGGGCATGTGACATACACACCCCCTTAATTTATAACATCATCCCCGATGTTATTTATTCTTTGTCCTTAGAATTTCCCTGAAATAGAATTGGATATGCATCCCGCATATGACTTTCCAATTCCTAGGTGGCTTCTTCTGGACTAAGGTGCTTCCATTGCACCTTCACCTGACCAATGGTGCGATTCTGAAGCAAGATCTCCCTCCTTTCAAGGATACAATCCGGTTCCACCAGAAAATCTCCTTCAGGTGCCACCTGCACATCATTCCAATTAATAACATGAGTAGCATCATGTACATATTTTTTAATACAAAAATATGAAAAACATTGTGAACCTTTCAGTTTAGCGGTAAAGCTAACTAATATGCTACCTGTCCTATCCTAAACAATATTTCAAAAGGTCCACAATATCGAGGTGCTAACTTAGCACAAATACCTAACCTCAGAGAACTCTTTTTAGGTCGCACCTTAATAAAGACATGTTCATCTACCTGGAACTCCTTTCTAGTTATTTTAAGATCTGCTTGACTTTTCTTTCTATCTTGCGCAACTTTCAAGTTGCCTTGTACCTGTTTTACAATTAACTCCATCTCTTTTAATAATTCAGGTCCTAATACTAGTCTGTCAACTTGATTACTACATGAGATGGGGGTATTTCATTTCCTGCCATACAAAATTTCAAAAGGAATATATCTTGTTGAGGCTTGATAGTGATTATTGTAAGCAAATTCTACCAGGTGTAAGTAATCTTCCCATTTACTTGGTTGTTCTTTTACATACATTCTGAGTAGATCCTCCAATACCTGATTTAGTCTTTCAGTCTGTCCATCTGTTTGAGGATGGAAAGAGGTACTGGAGTTTAATGTAGTATTTAATCCTTTAAACAAAGACTTCCAAAAGTTGCACGTAAACTTAGGTTCTCTGTCTGAAATTATTACTTTCGGTATTCCATGTAACCGAAAAATTTGTTTTAAGAAAATATCATCAATATTTGCAGCTTTATAAGTAGTTTTTACAGGTATAAAATGGGTTGCCTTGCTTAATTTATCGACAACAACCATTATTGAGTCATTCAAATTTTTATTTCTAGGTAGTACGGTGATAAAATCAAGGTTGATTATCTCCCACTTCCAGCTAGGAATAGGTAATGGCTGAAGTAACCCAGCTGGATGTTGATGTTCAATTTTTACTTGCTGACATTCAAAGAACTTAGCAATGTATTCTGCCAATTCATTTTTCATGTTTGGCCAAAAATAATCCTTTCTTCGCATAGTTATATTTTTTAGATAACCTGGATGCCCTGAATAAGGAGTTTTATGAATTTCATTTAAAATCAACAACTTAATCTTAGGTACATTAGGTACGTATAGTCTATCTTTATATAATAATAATCCTTTTTCGCTTAAACTATACCCTGTACTTAAACTTTCAATTAAATTTTCTCTTACCTTTGCTTGTAATTTCCGATAATTTTCATCTTCTTCTATTCCTTCTTCTAGCTATTCTTCTAGATATGTTTTATAGGTGTTGATTGCTACTGTAAAATTCAGTTTTTCATTTCTGCTTAATGCATCAACAACCTTATTTTCTTTTCCTTTAATATGTTGGATTTCAAAATCATATTCACTAAGGAAAGCTAGCCATCTAGCTTGCCTAGCATTTAAGTTAGGTTGATCCAACAAATATTTTAACTCTTTATTATATGTCATTAATATAAACTTCCTTCCAATTAAATGATGACGCCACATTTTTAAGGCATGTATGAAAATAGCCAATTCTAAGTCATAGGTCGCATAATTTTTCTCATGAATCTCTAGCTTCCTAGACTCATAAGCAACGACGTGTCATTCCTCAGTTAAAGCCCCACCTAACACGTCATTGCATGCGTCAATACATACTATAAAATATTTATTAGGGTCATCAATTATTAAGATTGGTGCGGTAGTTAATAATGTTTTTAACTTTTTAAAATAGTCTTCACACTTTTAACTCCACTCGAATTTCTTCCATTTCTTCTATAAAGAAGTTATGGGATTTGCAATTCTTGAAAACCCTTCGATAAATATTCGATAATAGCCAGTAATCCCCATGAATGATCATACATCAATTACGTCTTTTGGGACTGGCCATTCTTCAATTGCCTTTATCTTTTTGGGGTGAACGAAAATTCCTTCTTTAGTCACTACATAACCCAAATACTGTATTTTATCCTTAAAGAAATCACATTTACTAAATTTTGCATAGAGTTGATGCTCTTGTAACTCTTGTAAGACAATTTTTAAATGTCATTTATGTTCTTCTTCAAACTTTGACTAAATTAAGATGTCGTCAATGAATACAACCACAAACGTATCAAGGTATTTATGGATTACATTATTAATCAGACACATAAAAACAACTGGGGCATTAGTAAGCCCAAACGGCATAACAACAAACTCATAATGACCATACCTGGTCCTAAAAGTTGTTTTAAAGATGTCTTCATCTTTGATTCGGACCTGATGGTAACCAGATCGTAAATCAATCTTCGAGAATACCATTGCTCCACATAGCTGATCAAAGAGATCATCTCTGTGGGGTAACGGATATCTATTTTTAATAGTCATTTTATTTAGTTGACGGTAATCTATACATAATCGTAGAGTTTTGTCCTTCTTCTTAACAAAAATAACAGGTGCTCCCCAGGGAGACACACTGGGTCTAATATAATTCTTATCAATGAGTTCTTTTAACTGGGATTTTAGTTCATTTAATTCCATTATATTCATTCGGTAAGGGGCTTTTGAGCTGGGCACTGCACCAGGTACCAGCTCAATAGTAAATTCTAACTCTCGCTTCAGAGGCAGTCTCGAAATTTCTTCCAGAAATACATCTGAATACTTCCTTAAGATCAGAATATCTTCCAGTTTTAATTTATCTTTTTTATTAGTATTTTCTTCATTAATTACTGTTACATCAAAGGATTTACAGCCCTTCCAAACAGCTCTCTTAAGTTGCGAAGCAGAAATCTGTCTTACGGTTGTTTTCCTAGGGATTCCTTTTACATTTATTAGTTCTCCATCGTTACTTATGCAAGTAATTGTTTTATCAAAATAGTTCAGGACTACCCTATGCTATTCTAACCAATCCATACCTATTAACATATCATAAGAACCTAAAGGTAAAACATTAATCTTAACTGAGGTTTCAAACTGATCCATTTTTACAGTACAATTCTTAACAAAGCTAATCCCCTTTCTTTTTGCACCAGTAGCTAGCTAGACTAACCAAGACTTTGCAAACTTTTCTGCTGATAACTTACACTTTTCTACTAAATCAGGAGAAATATAGCTTAAACTAGCCCCTGGATAGATTAAAATAGATATAGGTATTTGATTCAGCTTACCTTCTACTTCCACCATAGAAGTTTGGTAATCTGTTTGCCTGTTCTCCAGTTATGCATTGATCCTAGGCATTGTCCTTGCTAGATCACCGACAATAATCTCCTCCTGTATCGTATGTATGTTGCTAACAGTCTTTTCCTGGTTGGGGCAAACTGATGCATAATGAGGACCATTACATTCCCAGCAATTTATTGGTTCCTTTCATTCAAAATTCTTGATATAGTTACTGTGATTATTAACAGATTCTTTATTTCTTTGACCATTTAGATTCATCTGTGAATTACTTTTGTCCCCTTGAAAACTTTTATTAGGAAAATTTCGTGTGTTATTATTCTTAAAATTTCGGTTAGGTACAAAACCTTTCTTCTTCTGTTCAAAATTATTAGTTCTTTTTGCTTTCAAGTTTGTCATACTTTCCTTTTTGTGATTCTGTTCATCACAGAAATTTGTCTTTCTCATTGCTTCTTCTAAAGTTTTTGGATTGTCATACTCAATTCACTCTTTTATATGATAGGGTAAACAACTAAGAAACCGATGTACCTTAGGCTTCTTGTCCACAATATACGACACATACCTGAGTAGACTTAGAAATTTACTATTTATTTCTTTCATATTCATTGTTCCCAGTTTTAGTTCATAAAATTCCTTAGCCCGCTCCTCATAGTACTGTTTAGACAAAAATTTCTTCTTAAAATATTTCTTAAACGTACTCCAATTAATGTTTTTCTCCCTAATACATTTTACTCTTTTTAGGTCCTGCCACCAAATATCTTCCTTCCCAGTGCGGTTATAAATAGCCATTCTAGCTTTCAGTTGATTAGAGTAATTATAAATTTGAAAATATTTCTTCATCCCGGACAGCCATGATTCTGTCTCTTCTCCCTTCTTAGTTTCACCATTAAAGGTTGGTGGCTTGATTTTCTTGAATTCTCCAGAGATTTCTTCGTAAGGTTTAAACTTTCTCTTTCTTGTATGATGATTACCTTCACTACTATCACTAGTATATTAATAATTCCTTTTATGTGGATCGCCATAAACCTTAGAAGATGAGCTACTTTCAATTTTGAACTATTTAGTCTTTTTATATTTATGTTGGTAGGCATATCTTCAGACTCTGTTCGTTTATCTTTTTCCTCATTCTGAAATATTTCCATTAAAATCTGATTTAGCTCCTCCTTAGCTCTTAAAATTCTCTTATTTTCCTTTTGACTATTTTCATCTTTGCTCTTATTTTCTTGGTTGTTTGTAGTAATTTAGATGAGTTATTAGTTCTTGTATAGGTTCTCTTTTAGAATTACTTCGTTCAGTAAATGGGGACTCCTCATCTGCATATTCTTCCAATCCGTCCATACCTATAGTTAACTCAGAAGAATTCTATGTTGTGTAATTCAAAAGAAAAGTAAAAATTAGTATACATGTTTTAAATCTACTATTTTATTTATGCAAGTTGACCCACATTCAGGCCTAGTGTCTGGACCTTCTGATCTGATACCACATGTAATAACCCAAAAATTCATAAATATTTAAAATTTTTCATGTAACATAAAATGCTCAAGGATGACATTGCCAATGAACCAATAACTGTTAGTGGTTACTCAAACAGTAATATTTAACAATGATCATTATATTTCTTTAAGTTTATATAAATTAATAGTTTATCTTTAAAGTACTATGTTAGGGATGTTAAACACAACAATTTATGTTTTTTGGAAGCAAGAAAGGAAACTGCATCTTAATATGATACTAAGTGTGTTATTACTTTCTTTTGTCAAGTAGGAAAGAATCTTTGATCAGATCGGGGCTTAATTATCTTACAACTAACACAGTGGAATGATGATTCTTTTACAGGTTCTAAACAGGTAAGCAGTGTTTTTACCAGTAAAATATCCAGATCGAGTATAATATTCAACTAGCATAGGTTAAAATGCTAGTAAAAATGTTTGTTTGTAGCTTGACCCTGTAACAAGTATTGTTGGTATTTCTAATGTTATCAAACTACATAAATGATGGTAAAAACAATACTATGAAAGGATGGGTTATGTGCAGTCAAGTTTACCACTATAGTGCTTGATCCAAATAATCTCCCTTCTTGTATTTTCAATTAAATGCTTATATTTCATTTTGGGATGTTATAGATTAAGAACAGTTCTACTCCTGCCAATAAGAGTTTAGTAGCCTAAATAATTTCATAAACGACAAGATATGTTACACATACCTGCATCCATAACTACATCTTTGTCATTTAGAGAATGGAATATGGTACCATTCATATATATTTGAGTTCTTTTAAAACTTTAAATACTCTATGTTGGTAATTCTTCTAAGTCATGTATTCTTACCTAGTTCTCTAGTATATAAAACTTGTTTTATAAGAGCTTTTGATTGCAATAGATATATTGTAATTTCCAAATGTATTATTATACTAATCCCAAATTCAGGATTTTTTTATAAATAGGTATATTCATGTAACTGGTTTATTTTCTTTGGTTTGCATAATATCATTATCAATAGTAGGTGTTAAAAAAAAATAGAGGAAATCTTATAAATGCTAAGGCTATAGTTAAACTATGCACAAAACCCTATTGTAAATGAACACCTTCCAAAATACAAGATCTATGGTTATGTACTTTTATGGAAGGTTAATTTATCTCCATCGTTGTGGTCTTATTACTATCAAATATAGACATTATTTAATACTAAGAAGAATATAGATAGAATATTGTTATTCCAATGTTGCTAGTAAAATGAGCACTTTTCAATTTTTAATATCTTATGGTTATAACCAAAGAAATCGAAACAAGGAAAAATATTGTTACTATGCAATAATCTTATAAGGTTTTGACTTAAAACCCAAATGATTTTTGCAGGTTAACAATCGAGACTTTCCACAATAGCTTGATACCCATAATTTGTAAATTATTGATGGACACGTGGTTGGTGATTAAAGCTTAGGGTTTTTGTTGAATTGAAACACCATATAATTGGCTTTAAACCCTAAAAACATGCTTTGTTTTGTCTAGGTTGTGGAGTGGTCGAGCCGAGAGCTCATGGCCGCCATGCTTGATGTCAAGCCTCCATTAAAATGCACACAGGCCTTTGTGAGCCTTACGAGCTGGTGTAAAAGGGTGAGTACGTAGTCTTGCTGCCATCATGAGGTGGTTTTTAACTGTGTTGGGAGTACCAAGGGTTTGTCTTCGCCTTTGCATTACTGTGAGAGTTGGAACTCTAAATTAGTAAAGAGTGTGATGGGGGTTTTTCGCTATGTGAACTGAGTTCTTATTGATTGTTCGTTCCTCCACGAGGGTTTTGGTCTTACCTTGCCATGTCCTGAGCCTCCACGTTTGGATACTGCACTCTGTATTTTTCATGTTGGCAGGATCCATTTCAGCTTGTGAATCTCACGAGGGAGGCAGGGTGAGACTGCAACATCCAGTAGTTGCGTCGTGCCCTTGGTAAGGTTTTCGATTGGTTTTACTGCGTTGAATAAATTTAATTATATTTATTTATGGATTTCAATATTAACTTTCATCTTCTTTTGATCTTGTTTGTGCAGGCTCATCATGGTGGCTCGAAGTATTGTTAACTTCATCAACAGAGCTTTCGCGGAGGCTTTGAAAACGGTAAGCCTCGGTTTCACCTGTGGTTTTTCTCCTGCACAGTTGTGAGGTGGAGTTTTATGGCACTGCCATATATTGTGGTTGTTGGTTCGGCCGTGGTCTTTAGTTGCTCAGTTTGTTCTTTAATTTATACTTTTAAAAGCCTTAATGGTTGTTTGTAATGTGAGGGTATGGGCTTTCACAGCCGTGACTTACATATTTATTTTTGAGCCTTCTCGGCCTTAGTTGAATGTATGGTGATAAATTTTAAAACTAGCTTTAAGCCGTGACTTTATTGTTAGACCATTTGGTCGTTTCAAGAGGATTTGATTAGGGTTTTTTTTTTTTTTTTTAAAGAAAACTTGGAGGGTTGTTCTTACAACACTACTCACTTGGTAAAGAGCTTTCATAGCTGAACAGATAGTTATTTCAATTTTGTGAACCCTGTTTAAGTATTAAAAATAGTTTTTCTTAGGCTTTTAAGCCTTGACAGTTAATGGAAAAGGTCGTAGGCCAAACTATGTTTGTTCAGTTTATTTTTAAAACTAAAGAAATTTTCACACCTTAAAGCTGAAATTTGCAGTATCTTTGTTTGGTTTAAATTTATGTATAATTTGTGTATTAGCTATTTTTATTGTTATTTAGTTTTCGATAGTTAGGGTTAACTTGATCAGTAAGAAATTTATGTTTCTTAATAAAAGGACTAAGATTTAATAATCTTTGGTTAAGAATTATTTTGCTAGCAGTAAAATTAATAATACTGTAATAAATTCTGGAAAAGGGATTGAATATATATATGTATTTCTTTTCTGTAATTTTCTGGAATATACTGCTAGGTTTTAGTATTATAAACTTTTACTTTATTCTGTTGTGAAAGAACAGATCTTTTGTAAACCCTAATTATTCTTACTGGTTTATAGAGCTAGTATTTTTGTTTCAGTAAACCTAGTTTACATTTTCTCATGAATGAACTAACTAGGTAAATAGTTAATCTAAAATGTTGTTTTACTAAGTTTAACCTAGTTTAAATATTTTATTGTTCCTATATTATTTATTTAGGTATACTTACTAGATTTATAATTTGTAATTTTAATAGTTTTACTGTATAAAATATTATACATACTAGTATGTATTATTTAAACTTGTTCTTCTATCTTTAATTAATTAATTTAAATAATTTAAGTAGATAATACAAATGCAGCTAAAGTTATGTAAATAATTTACAGAAAATCCTGTAGAAAGTAATCATTTGCATCTGCATTCAAGTTTTATTGAATCTACTTATTTGAAATAAATATATCTGTTGTACTAGAGTATTGCCTTGCAAGAGGTGTGGAAAAATACAGTTTAGGTAATTTTTCCTATCTATCAATTAACTCAGTAATGTCTCTACTAATTTACCCTAATCTAGCTAGTTACTAACTTTCACAGCATAAATAATTTGTCCTATTTATCCCTAACAGCAATAAAACAACAATATACCATATTAATGAAAACTCTTAAATTTCCCAGATGCAGTGAATAAATAAAATAACTGAACTAAGAAAAAACTGGAAGTATAGATGAGGTGACAACAGCTTAAGGAGGTTTTTTCTCCCAACCAACTCCTAGGGAATAGCTGGACTACTATTCTCAGGACCCTGAGCTTGTCTCTTGGTCCTCCTTGTAGAGTACTAGGTGAGAAATGTAGTCTTGAGATCCTCTGCAACTCCACTCAGTGTTCAGTAGTAACTCAGTTCTACTTACAGCAGTATGAACTCAGCTTAGAATAGCTGCACTAATTCAATCCTTAACACTTATCCCCTCAAACTTACGTTATCTAGTCCCCTCCATCGAATTCACATGTGCACTTCATTCACTTAGAATGCTCACAAATACAGAATGAGCAGTCTCAGCTGTCTTCAATGGGAAGTTTTATTAGCATGCCTAGGTCTTTTGGGTCAGTTTTTACATAATGAGCCACCTGCTCCTGTTCCACTTTCTTGGGGAATCATGACCACAAAAATAGGGAAGTTGCCACCTGCAACTACTAGAAGTAGTCTGAGGATGCTGCCACATGTCAATTTGCTCTCAACCCAGTCTTGTCAACCAAGTGACCAGTAAACACTCATGTAACAGCTTCCCTAAGTTGTTGTCTCATCTTTCATTCTATTTATTAATAAATATTCTGAAATACAATTAATTATCCTTGACCCCACTTGGTCATTAATTACAAACTTTAACATAGAATATAACATAATGTTCCTCAAAAACATAAAATAGTTTTGCAAATTGGGGCATGTGACATACACACACCCATAATTTATAACATCGTCCTCAATGTTATTTATTCTTCGTCCTTAGAATTTCCCTGAAATAGAATTGTATATGCATCCCGCATATGAGTTTCCAATTCCCATGTGCCTTCTTCTGGACTAAGGTGCTTCCATTGCACCTTCACCTGACCAATGGTGTGATTTCGAAGCAAGATCTCCCTCCTTTCAAGGATACAATCCGGTTCCACCAAAAAATCTCCTTCGGTTTCCACCTGCACATCATTCCAGTTAATAACATGAGTAGCATCATGTACATATTTTTTTAATAGAAAAATATGAAAAACATTGTGAACCTTTAAGTTTGATGGTAAAGCTAACTGATATGCTACCTATCCTATCCTCGACAGTATTTCAAAAGGTCCACAATATCGGGGTGCTAACTTAGCACAACTACCTAACCTCAAAGAACTCTTTTTAGGTCTCACCTTAATAAAGACATGTTAACCTACCTGGAACTCCTTTGGAGTTCATTTAATATCTGCTTGAATTTTATGTCGATCTTGCGCAACTTTCAAGTTGCCTTGTACCTAATTTACAATTAACTCCATCTCTTTTAATAATTCAGGTCCTAATACTAGCATGTATCCTGGATTACTCCATGAGATGGGGGTATTTCATTTCCTACCATACAAAATTTCAGAAGGACTATATCTTGCTGAGGCTTGATAGTGATTATTGTAAGAAAATTCTACCAGGTGTAAGTAATCTTCCCATTTACCTGGTTGTTCTTTTACAAACATTCTAAGCAGATCCTCCAATACCTAATTTAATCTTTCAGTCTATCCATTTGTTTAAGGATGGAAAGTGATACTGAAGTTTAATGTAGTATTTAATCCTTTAAACAAATACTTCCAAAAGTTTCCCATAAACTTAGGGTCTCTGTCTGAAATTATTACTTTCGGTATTCCATGTAATCGAAAAATTTGTTTTAAGAAAATATCAGCAACATTTGCAGCTTTATAAGTAGTTTTTACAGGTATAAAATGGGTTTCCTTGCTTAATTTATCGACAACAACCATTATTGAGTTATTCAAATTTTGATTTCTAGGTAGTCCGATGATAAAATCAAGGTTGATTATCTCCGACTTCCAGCTAGGAATAGGTAATGGCTGAAGTAACCTAGCTGGATGCTGATGTTCAGTTTTTACTTGCTGACATTCAAAGCACTTAGCAATGTATTCTGCCATTTCATTTTTCATGTTTAGCCAAAAATAATCCTTTCTTAGCATAGTTATAGTTTTATGATAACCTGGATGCCCTGAATAAGGAGTTTTATGAATTTCGTTTAAAATCAACAACTTAATCTTAGGTACATTAGGTACGTATAGTCTATCTTTATATAATAATAATCCTTTTTCGCTTAAACTATACCCTGTACTTAAACTTTCAATTAAATTTTCTCTTACCTTTGCTTGTAATTTCTGATAATTTTCATCTTGTTCTATTCCTTCTTCTAGCTGTTCTTCTAGATATGTTTTATAGGTGCTGATTGCTGCTGTAAAATTCAATTTTGCATTTCTACTTAATGCATTGGCAACCTTATTTTCTTTTCCTTTAATATGTTGGATTTCAAAATCGTATTCGCTAAGGAAAGCTAGCCATCTAGCTTGCCTAGAATTTAAGTTAGGTTGATCCAACAGATATTTTAACCCTTTATTATCTGTCATTAATATAAACTTCCTTCTGATTAAATGATGACGCCACATTTTTAAGGCATGTATGACAGCAACCAATTCTAAGTCATAGGTCGCATAATTTTTCTCATAAATATTCAACTTCCTATATCAATAAGCAATGATGTGTCATTCCTAAGTTAAAACCCCACCTAAACCGTCATTGCATGCGTCAGTACATACTATAAAATATTTATTAGAGTCAGCAATTCATAAGATTGGTGCGGTAGTTAATAATGTTTTTAACTTTTTAAAACTGTCTTCACACTTTTGACTCCACTCGAATTTCTTCCCTTTCTTCTGTAAAGAAGTTATGGGATTTGTAATTCTTGAAAACCCTTCAATAAATCTTTGATAATAGCCAGTGATCCCCATAAATGATCGCACATCAGTTACGTCCTTTGGGACTGGCCATTCTTTGATTGCCTTTATCTTTTCAGGGTCAACGAAAATTCCTTCTTTAGTAACTACATGACCCAAATACTGTATTTTATCCTTAAAACAATCACATTTACTAAATTTTGCATAGAGTTGATGTTCTCGTAACTCTTGTAAGACAATTTTTAAATGTCCTTTATGTTCTTCTTCAAACTTTGAGTAAATTAAGATGTTGTCAATGAATACGACCATAAAATTATCAAGGTATTTATGCAGTACATTATTCATCAGACACATAAAAATAGTTGGGGCATTAGTAAGCCCAAACAACATAAAAACAAACTCGTAATGACCATACCTGGTCCTAAAAGTTGTTTTTAATATGTGTTCATCTTTGATTCGGACCTGATGGTAACCAGATCGTAAATCAATCTTTGAGAATACCGTTGCTCCACGTAGCTGATCAAACAGATCATCTATGTGGGGTAACAGATATCTGTTTTTGATAGTCATTTTATTTAGTTGATGATAATCCATAAATAGTCATAGAGTTTCGTCCTTCTTCTTAACAAAAATAACAAGTGCCCCCAGGGAGACACACTGGGTCTAATATAATTCTTATCAATGAGTACTTTTAACTGTGACTTTAGTTCATTTAATTCCAGTATATTCATCCGGTAAGGGGCTTTTGAGTTGGGCACTCCCGAAATTTCTTCCAGAAATACATCTGAATACTCCCTTAAGATTGAAATATCTTCCAGTTTTAATTTATCTTTGTTATTAGTATTTTCTTCATTAATTACTGTTACATCAAAGGCTTTACAGCCCTTCCAAACAGTTCTCTTAAGTTGCAAAGTAGAAATCTCTCTTACAACTATTTTCCTAGGGATTCCTTTTACATTTATTAGTTCTCCATCATTGCTTACACAAGTAAATGTTTTATCAAAATAGTTTAGGACTACCCTATGCTATTCTATCCAATCCATACCTATTAACATATCATAAGAACCTAAAGGTAGAACCTTAATCTTAACTTAGGTTTCAAACCGATCCATTTTTACAGTACAATTCTTAACAAAGCTGTTCACCTTTCTTTTTGCACCAGTAGCTAGCTGGAATAACTAAGACTTTGCAAAATTTTATACTGATAACTTACACTTTTCTACTAAATCAGGAGAAATATAGCTTAAACTAGCTCCTGGATCGATTAAAATAGATATAGGTATTTGATTCATCTTACCTTCCACTTTCACCATGGAAGTTTGGTAATCCGCTTGCATGTTCTCCAATGCTGCATTGATCCTGGGCATTGTCCTTTCTAGATCACCAATAGTCATCTCCTCCTGTATCGTATGTATGTTGTTAACACTCTTCTTCCGGTTGGGGAAATCTGATTCATAATGAGGACCATTACATTCCCAACACTTTATTGGTTCCTTTCATTCAAAATTCTTGGTATAGTTACTATGATTATTAACAGATTCTTTATTTCTTTGACCATTTGGATTCATCTATGAATTACTTTTGTTCCCTTGAAAATTTTTATTTGGAAAATTTCGTGTGTTATTATTCTTAAAATTTCGGTTAGGTACAAAACCTTTCTTCCTTTGTTCAAAATTATTAGTTCTTTTTTCCTTCCAGTTTCACATACTTTCCTTTTTATGATTCTGCTCATAGCAAAAATTCACCTTTCTCATTGCTTCTTCTAAAGTTTTTGGATTGTCATACTCAATTCTGTCTTTTATATGATAGGGTAAACAACTGAGAAACCGCTCTACCTTAGGCTTCTCGTCCACAATATATGGCACATACCTGAGCAGACTTAGAAATTTACTATTTAGTTCTTTCATATTCATTGTTCCCAGTTTTAGTTCATAAAATTCCTTAGCGCACTCCTCATAGTACCGTTTAGACAAAAATTTCTTCTTAAAATATTTCATAAACATACTCCAATTAATGTTTTTCTCCCTAATACCTTTTACTGTTTTTAGGTCCTGCCACCAAATATCTGCCTTCCTAGTGAGGTTATAAATAGCCATTCTAGCTTTCAGTTGATTAGATTAATTATAAATTTGAAAATATTTCTTCATCCCAAATAGCCATGATTCTGCCTCTTCTGCCTTCTCAGTTTCACCATTAAAGGTTGGTGGCTTGATTTTCTTGAATTCTCCAGAGATTTCTTCGTAAGGTTTAAACTTTCTCTTTCTTGTATGATGATTATCTTTGCTACTATCACTAGTATATTGATAATTCTTTTTATGTGGATCGCCATAAACCTCAGAAGATGAGCTACTTTCGATTTTAAACTGTTTAGTATTTTTATCTTTATGTTGGTAAGGCTTATCTTTAGACTTTGTTCATTCATCTCTTTCCTCATTCTGAAATCTTTCTATTAAAATATGATTTACCGTTTCCATCTATGTTCTTAGTTCCTTGACTGTTTGTAGTAATTCAGATGAGTTATTAGTTATTTCTTCTTGTATAGGTTCTCTTTTAGAATTACTTCGTTCAGTAAATGGGGACTCCTCATCCGCATATTCTTCCAATCCTTCCATACCTACAGTTAACTCAGAAAAATTCTCTATAGTGTAATTCAAAAGAAAAGTAAAAATCAGTATACATTTTCTAAATCTACTATTTTATTTATGCAAATTGAGCCACATTCAGGCCTAGTGTCTAAACCTTGTGCTCCGATACCACATGTAATAACTCAAAAATTCATAAAAATTTAAAAATTTTCATGTAACATAAAATGCTCAAGGATGACATTTCCAATGAACCAATAAATGTTAGCGATTACGCAAACAGTAATATTTAACAATGAGCATTATATTTCTTTAAGTATATAAATTAATAGTTTATCATTAAAGTACTATGTTCGGGATGTTAAACACAACAATTTATGTTTTTTGGAAGCAGGAAAGGAAACTGCATCTTAATATGATACTAAGTGTATTATTACTTTATTTTGTCAAGTAGGAAATAATTTTAGATGAGATCAGGGATTACATAGCTTACAGCTAACGCAGTGGAATGATGCTTCTTTACAGGTTCTAAACAGGTAAGCAGTGTTGTTACCAGTAAAATATCCAGATTGAGTATAATATTCAACTAGCATAGGCTAAAATGCTAGTAAAAATGTTTGTTTGCAGCTTGACCCTGTAATAGGTATTGTTGGTATTTCTAATGTTATCAAACTACATAAATGATGGTAAAAACAATACTTTGAAAGGATGGGTTATGTGTAGTCAAGTTTACCACTATAGTACTTGATCCAAATAATATCCATTCTTGTATTTTCAATTATATGCTTATATTTCATTTTGGGATGTTATAGATTAAGAACAGTTCTACTCCTGCCAATAAGAGTTTAGTAGCCTAAATAATTTCATAAACGACAAGATATGTTACACATACCTGCATCCATAACTAGATCTTTGTCGTTTAGAGAATGGAATATGGTACTGTTCATATCTATTTGAGTTCTTTTAAAACTTTAAATACTCTACGTTAGTAATTCTTCTAAGTCATGTATTCTTACCTAGTTTTCTAGTATATAAACCTTGTTTTATAAGAGCTTTCGATTGCAATGGATATATTGTAATTTCCAAATGTATTGTTATACTAATCCGAGCTTCAGGATTTTTTTATGAATAGGTATATTCATGTAACTGGTTTATTTTCCTTGATTTGTATAATATCATTATCAATAGTAGGTGTTAAAAAAAAATAGAGGAAATCTTATCAATGCTAAGGCTATACTTAAACTATGCACAAAACCCTATTGTAAATGAACACCTTCCAAAATACAAGATCTATGGTTATGTACTTTTATGGAAGGTTAATTTATCTCCATCATTGTGGTCTTATTACTATCAAATATAAACATTATTTAATACTAAGAAGAATATAGATAGAATATTGTTATTCCAAGGTCTCTAGTAAAATGAGCACTTTTCAATTTTTAATATCTTATGGTTATAACCAAAGAAATACAAACAAGGAAAAATATTGTTACTATGCAATAATGTTATAAGGTTTTGACTTAAAAACCAAATGATTTGTGCAGGTTAACAATTGAGACTTTCCACTATAGCTCGATACCCATAATTTGTAAATTATTGATGGACACGTGGTTGGTGATTAAAGATTAGGGTTTTCGTTGACTTGGAATGCCATATAACTGGCTTCAAACCCTAAACACGTGCTTTTTTTTGTCTAGGTTGTGGAGTGGTTGAACCGAGAGCTCGTGGCCGCCATGCTTGATGTCGAACCTCCATTAAAATGCACAAAGGCCTTTGTGAGCCATATGAGCTGGTGTAAAAGGGTGACTAAGCAGTATTTCTAGCATCGTGAGGTGTTTTTTAATTGTGTTCGGAGTATTGAGGGTTTGTCTTTGCCTTTGAGTTACTATGGGAGTTGGAACTCTAAATTAGTAAAGAGTGCGATGGGGGTTGTTCACTGTGTGAACTAGGCTCTTATTGATTGTTCTTTCCTCCACGAGGGTTTTGGTCTTACCTTGTCGTGGCCTAAGACTCCACTTTTGGATACTGCACTCTGTATTTTTCATGTTGGTAGGATCCATTTCAGCTTGTGAAGCTCATGAGGGAGGCAGGGTGAGACTGAAACATCTAGCAGTTGCGTCATGCCCTTGGTAAGGTTTTTTATTGGTTTTACTGCTTTGAATAAATTTAATTTAATTTATTTATGGATTTCACTATTAACCTTCATATTCTTTTGGTCTTGTTTGTGCAGGCTCATCACGATGGGTCGAAGTATTGTTAACTTCATCAACAGAGCTTTCGCGAAGGCTTTGCAATCGGTAAGCCTCGGTTTCACTTGGGGTTTTTCTCCTGCACAGTTCTGAGGTGGATTTGTATGGTGCTGCCATATATTGTGGTTGTTGGTTCGGCCATGGTCTTTAGTTGCTCAGTTTGTTCTTTAATTTCTATTTTTAATAGCCCTAATGGCTGTTTGTAATGTGAGGGTATGCCAATTTTATAGCCGCGACTTAAATATTTAGTTTTGACCCTCCTTGGCCTTAGTTGAATGTATGGTGATAACTTTTAAAACTGGCTTTAAGCCGTGACTTTATTATCAGACCATTTGATTGTTTCAAGAGGATTTGATTAGGGGTTTTTTTTTTTTAAAGAAAACTTGGAGGGTTGTTCTTACAGCACTAGTCGCTTCATACAAAGCTTTTGTAGCTGAACAGATAGTTATTTCGATTTTGTGAACCCTGTTGAAGTATTAAAAATAGTTTTTCTTAATATTTTAAGCCTTGATAGTTAATGGAAAAGGTCGTAGGCAAAACTATGTTTGTTCAATTTATTTTTAATACTAAAGGAATTTTCACAGCTTAAAGCTGAAATTTGTAGTATCTTTGTTTGGTTTAAATTTATGTATAATTTGTGTATTAGCTATTTTTATTGTTATTTAGTTTTCGATAGTTAGGGTTAACTTGATCAGTAAGAAATTTTTGTTTCTTGATAGAAGGACTAAGATTTAATAATCTTTGGTTAAGAATTATTTTGCTAGCAGTAAAATTAATAATACTGTAATAAATTCTGGAAAAGGGATTGAATATATAAATGTACTTCTTTTCTGTAATTTTCTATAATATACTGCTAGGTTTTAGTATTATAAATTTTTACTTTATTCTGTTGTGAAAGAACATATCTTTTGTAAACCCTAATTATTCTTACTGGTTTATAGAGCTAGTATTTTTGTTTCAGTAAACCTAGTTTATATTTTCTCATGAATGAACTAACTAGGTAAATAGTTAATCTAAAATGTTGTTTTACTAAGTTTAACCTAGTTTAAATACTTTACCGTTCCTATATTATTTATTTAGGTATACTTACTAGATTTATAATTTGTAACTTTACTAGTTTTACTGTATAAAATATTATACATACTAGTATGTATTATTTAAACTTGTTCTTCTATCTTTAATTAATTAATTTAAATACTTTAAGTAGATAATACAAATGCAGCTAAAGTTCTGTAAATAATTTGCACAAAATCATGTAGAAAGTAATCATTTGCATCTGCATTCAAGTTTTATTGAATCTACTTATTTGAAATAAATATACCTACTGTACTAGAGTACTGCCTTGCAAGAGGTGTGGAAAATACAGTTTAGGTATTTTTTCCTATCTATCAATTAACTCAGCAATGTCTCTACTAATTTACCCTAATCTAGCTAGTTACTAACTTTCACAACATAAATAATTTTTCCTATTTATCCCTAACAGCAATAAAACAACAATATACCATATTAATTAAAACTCTTAAACTTTATAGATGCAGTGAATAAATAAAATAACTAAACTAAGCAAAACCTGGAAGTATAGATGAGGTGACAACAACTTAAGGAGGATGTTCCTCCCAACCAACTCCTGGGGAAGAGCTGGACTTCTATTCTCAGGACCCCCGAGCTTGTCTCCTGGTCCTCCTGGTAGAGTACAAAGTGAGAGATGTAGTCTTTAGATCCTCTAAAACTCCACTAAGTGTTCAGCAGTAACTCAATTCTACTTACAGCAGTATGAACTCAGCTTAGAATAGCTACACTAGTTCAGTCCTCGGCACTTATCGCCTAAAACTTACTTCAACTAGTCCCCTCCATCGAATTCACATATGCGCTTCATTCACTCAAAATGATCACAAATCTAGAATGAGCAGCCTCAGTTGTCTTCAATGGGAACTTTTATTAGCATGCCTAGGACTTTTGGGTCAGTTTTTACTTAATGAGCCACCTGCTCCCGTTCCAATTTCTTGGGGAATCATGACCACAAAAATAGGGAAGTTTCCACCTGCAACAGCTAGAATTAGTTTGAGGATGCTGCCACATGTCAATCTGCTCTCAACCCAATCTCCTCCACCAAGTGACCAGTAAACACTCATTTAAGAGCTTCCCTAAGATGTTGTCTCATCTTTTATTTTATTTATTAATAAATATTCTGAAATACATTAAATTATCCGTGATCCCACTTGGTCATTAATTACAAACTTTAACATAAAATCTAACATAACGTTCCTCAAAAACATAAAATTGTTTTGCAAATTGGGGCATGTGACAATCTAAAGAAAAGGAAAAAACACGGGTTTTCTCACTCCTTTCACCTCTTTCTTTACGCTGAAATTTCATCCTTTGGAACAAGTCCAAGAGAGTCTCTTGGACTTGATTTCTTGCTTTGCATTTTCAGTTAAATCAAGTCTCATATATTTGCCATCCATTTCTAGAAAAACAATTTTGGCTTTCCCACCTTTGCGTAAGCAATTGTTGCTTGGCGTGGGTTTTAGATTTGTTAGAGTTTCATTTTATTTTTATTTTCTTCTTTATTTTTTCCCACACCTTGCAAGTGATTTGGCTATGCCATCCTTGCAAAATCGTCCCGGCTAGTGTCTTTTTTTTTGTTATTTTCATTTGCCCACACCTTGCAAGTGATTCGGCTTTGCCATCCTTGTGAAATCATGCTGGCCTTTATCTTTCTTACTTTCATTTTTATTTTCCCACACCTTGCAAGTGATTTAGCTTTTCCATCCTTGCAATATCATGCTAGCTTGCATTGTTAATAATTGTTAAATTCTTCATTTCGTTTAAAATAAACCAAGCCCCGTTTTTTTTCCCCGTATCCTCTGCCCCTGTCGGTTCAGCCGATCTAGGGTGATGAGAAAGGGAAAATATTTGTGTTGGCTAGCTTAATAGGCACTCAGATAAGTATCTTCATTAGAAAGGAGAAAAAGAGGCTTGACCTATGGAGCTAGTGGGGTAGAGGTTGTAGGGGTCTTCGTGGAACTTTGTGTCCTCCAGTTGAGCACCCAACAAGTTTCGAGTTTGACCCGTGGAGCTAGGTGATAACCTTGTGTTCCCATGTTGAGCACCTAACATTCTCTCTCTAATCGAATGAGATAGTCTCTTGGGGTAGACATCTAGAATAGTTCATTTCTTTGCAACAAACACCTTAATTCCCTAATTCAAAGAGAGATATAAAATTTACTAAAACTTACAGGACCACTTGCATAACATTGTTACAATCATTTACATTTATCTACGTTGCAATCACTTTATTTTAACTTACTCATTTATTGTAAGTAATCATGTTCTTGAATATTTGTTGAAGTAAAGGAGTTTATTCTTTAAGAAAATTATTTGAAGTTGATTATTGTGACTCCATAGCTCGAGTAGAGACAACACTGGTCATTTTGATTATTTGATTGTTTCTCTCTTTCATACATTACTGGTTGATTGTTAAAAGGTTTCCTTGACATTGAAATATTTGCATCACTGCACATTGATTGTCATTTTTGTAATTTATAACTCCCAGAAAACATTCTTAAAAAAAAAGAACTTAGTAAGTAGGGACTACCCCCCTTGTCCTTTAGGAGTTGTGGTCTAAATGGAGGAGTTAGAACCGAGGTGATAATGGGTTCTCAACTCATAAGTTTCCCTTAGGAAAACACTCAGCGGTTGGGAGACTTACTCGTGTCCAAGTGTGTTTTAGGCGGTAACAGGGTGTCAGAAACCTATTACCTAGACTGGTCTCGAATTTACACCATCTTTGATGATCACGAATTCTCTACTATTTCTCATGACCAGTTAGCTTACAATAACATAAGAAAGTCCCAAAGTTCCGCTTCATAGCGGCCAGACCTCCATTCATTCCCTATAGAGATCTAGTTAAGTGGGCACTTGACCATGCAAACCCCAAGGAATGCTCTTTTGAGGATCACACACATACCCAATTGGACTCTTTTTGCCCAGAGGTGTTTGCAAGAGCATACGTCCTCAACCCATTGTAGAAATTGCTTAATAAGAAATTTCTTGAAGCTTCCATGACTTAATATAATTTTGAGGAAACGATAAAATCATGGGTGGATAACCCTGTAGAATTCATCCCCAAACTTGACAAATCATATCCTATCTCTTGGTTTAGGGAGTTGTTTTTCCTATTGGCAACAATGCTCTATAGATTGTATGGGTTGCCGAACTGTACACTATTTAAAGTGGAATGGGCGCCCCTCTCCCATCATTTCCTTAATATAGGAGAATCATTCAATTGGGCACAGATTCTGCCAGTTATCTTGAAGGAGTCCATCAAGAAGTACTAGAAAAATATGGCATCTAGGAAACCCTATTGTTTATCTATCGACCTATGTTATGGATGTTTTCTATGCAACATCTTCTTTCCCGGCTATGGGATGGAATTGGACAAGGACTTCACCCCCTATCCATATATACTATTCAGCTCTATGGGCAGACAATTTTGTCCCCCTCATCTATGGAATCTGTGACCATTTCATTGGGTCTATGTACATGAAAATATTCAAAGGGGATGCCCCTACATTCTTCGATAGAGTGAAGGATTTAATTGCCACCATGGGAGATTGGTATGTTGGTGAATACCTCACCTACATCAAAATTTGGGGTAGCAATACCGTTCATTTGTTGCGCAGGATAGTACGAGATAGGATGGTGCTGCAGAGAATATCTTTTCAGACTCTTATTGATGAATTCTTTCCAAAACTTACAAAAACCAAGAGAAAGGTTTGGCCCAAGTTTCCCCCCAGTTTGGGATTCTTGACTTTACAGATTTCTACACATGTAATCATTCTTGGTAAGGCCATCACTACAATGAACTTAGGGGAGGCCCCCAAAATAAGCCATGACCCTAAGTCATTCTTGGCCAATCATTTTGTTCAAACATGAAGACCACATATGTCCATCAGAAATACCCAGATGAATCAATCTACCAAGGGGCCAATTACATTTAAGAAGTAGTAAGTAGAATCCCTTCCCCTTGGGGGAAAATATTCATTTTCCAATATCAGAAGGAGCTCAAAACAAAGGTGTTACACTACATAAATATTCAATTTAATATGTAAGAGAATGCTAAAAAATAAACAGCTGAAAGGGAAGCAAAGGAGTCATTGGCCAACACTTCTTCTCCTCCTACTAATCAGTCAACAAATAAGGGAAAGTCTATTATTGAATATCCCACAATATCGCAACCTTCATCTACTCTCCAGGCCTTGCTAAGGTCAGTAAAGATAAAGAAAAACCTAGAAATAATGAGCTAAGAAGTGGAAGCACATGTAATAGTTTCTTTTCCATAGTCAAAGAAAAAAAAGGTTGAGGAAACCCTTCCACAAGTCCAGGTATAAGCAATAGATCTAGAACTTCCACCAAGGAGGTAGAGGATAGAGCAACCACTTCTGTAAGTTGTTCCAATATAACAGGTTAATCCACCACTGCCTGCAAAAATTTATGTGCAGGAGATTGGAAGAAATCTCAAGGATCATATCTCTCCCTCCACTTGTGTATGCCCATTCACAATTCCTACCATCATCCCACCAACTTATTTCAACAACCCATCCAACTGGGAATATTTTTTAAACTGTGATTCATGAACATACTTTTTCCTGAGATTAATCTCTCCTAGATTATTACCTCTACCAATGGTACACCTATAGTATCCTTACCTATTCCTGTTGCTAATCATTTTTCTACTTTACCCATTTTTTTAGCGGCATTTGATTTGTCTACTATGTCCACCCATTGCCATATTCAACACCCCATTCATCATTCTCACAACCTGGTATCTCTTATATCCCTACCACTTCTCCCTAACCTATCACTTATGTTCCTATTTCCACATTTTCACCCCCTGCCTCTTATGCCTCCATGCCTTCTACTACTATTCCCTCAGTCATTATCTCAATCCCTACCCTTGACACTTCCCAACCTGCCCCTATAGTCATGATATGATAAGGATCCATTTCAACAACTGAGGAAGTGGCAGATTTTGGTGATGATGCAGTCATCTCATTGGGGGAGTACTTTTGGAGAAGGAAAGAGAAAGTTGTATTCAAAAAATGAACCAAAAGATCTAGATAAGGTACCTTTAATCAAGGTTCAGTACCAAATTAGATTGTATGGAAGAGAGCTTCCAACGATGTTAAGCAGGAGGCCTTAGAGACTACAGTTGAATGATAAACATACTCAAAGGATTTCCACCCTTGAAGAGTAGCTCATAGAGTTTCAATTTATATCTGTTGATTCTTCGTTCTCCAAGTTCACAAAGGAGGAATTCAAACAGTTGGCTTATAAAATTCATGATGACCTTTATCAGCGAATGGTTGGTCTCTTGAAGGACTGAGTGATATGCAAGAAACATACAATTCCTTCAAACGCCAATTCGACCTCCTCTGTGATCATAATCGGAAGAGGAATTAAGCAATGAGAGCCTATGACACTCTGGCGGACTGGCAGAAATACATCAGAGATAGACATGAAGATCTACCAGTTCTAGACAAGGTTAAGCTGAAGAGAATAAATATTTCACTAGAAACATGGGAAAATGTATGTGAACTACCATAGTCCATCATTCAGGATGGACAGGTGGCTTGTAAAAAGAGATGGTTCGCCTCAGAAACTTTGCTAGCTTTTCTAGACCGGCCACTACTGGATCTGATCGAAGATTCTATGCCCCCGAAGCTCAAACTTGAACAGATTGAGAGGGGTTTTGCAAAGGCTAAGGAGAATATTCAGCAAATTCATCAGCTTCACCTCGCTGAAATCAAGGATTGGATCGAGTCACCTCTAACACAGCAAATGAGGATTGACATATTCCTCCGGGAATGGGGAAAGGTTAAGAAAAGGGAGACCGAGTCCTTGATTTGCAAGGCTCAACTACAGCTTGAACATGCCCAATATCATGATATATAGGATTTATTGGATGTATTTTCCAAGTGACAGTCTACCCTTGGCAAATCTTAAAATCAATATTTTGTAANGGGGGGGGGGGGGGGGCGGTGCTCACAGGAGTAACTCTACAGGACTATAGGAGAAAGAACCACAAGGACAGACCAGGGATGCTATGTAATTTTGCAGGAATGTAATGTTTTACATTTTCAATAAAGTTACATTGTTTATTATGTCATCTTTTGGCTATTCATTAAATTTTTTTAGTGAATTCTGGTTATTCTTTTATCTTCTTGAGAAATTGATCATATGTTGCTTATTTACCAAACATGCTAATTACTATATTGATTTTTCATTACAATGTTAATGTGGTGTTTGTGCATTAAATAAATTTCTTTATTTAATTCATATACCATTGATTTCAACCATTGAAAAATCACTTCTTCTAACACTACTTTTTTAATTAGTATTACTATGCTAGAACAATTATATACATAATATTTTTGGATAAAGCAGTACAATTGTGATTGTTTTAGTTTCATTCGAAGTTGGCAAAGAACGTGCCTGATTTATATTTCTATATGTTGGGTTAATATTTCCTTCTCACAAATTTTAGATGTAATTGTTCTATTTAAAATTATCCACAATTACTGTCCCAGTTTTCCTAGACTGTCCAATCCTCAGTTACTGCAAAAATTTCCAATATCTTCCCTGGAGGAAGAGCAGATCCATTTGGATCTAAAAAAAACCTTGTTCCAGTGGAGGCCTTGTATCCATAGGAGTTAGTTACATCAAACAACTCATGGATAGAATCATCTCTGCGTGGGATCGATTTGAAGCCTTTATGGTTGGACTATCTCCTCCTATTGATTTCCTTGTAGTTTATCCATCAACCTACAATCCGAGCCATCAATAACACCATAGCATGAAGCAAAACCTATATCATCTTCAGACATTTTAGTATGGAATACTTACAACTACAATTTAAAACAATAATAAAATAGTTAGAAAATATCATTATATGATAAATGAAGTATACTTGAGAAGCATAGTAGTGTAGTAAGCTTATAAAATTTTGTATCTACAGACAACATGCCACCTTTCCCCAAACGATGGAGTGTGTACAACCTAGAGGCTTTTACAGTATATGCATATTTGTCCTTTCCAACCAAGGTTCCACTTTTCCTTTTTTTTTAAATAACCACTTGCTCCAGTATTTTTTCCCACTTTGTTTCTCTTATGAATTTTGGTTTGACTATATTTTTGTTTCTAACCAATTCCCCTCTCAAATAATTTCTAGCATTTTTAATATATTCAACAACATGGTGGAGAATTTTTTTGGGAGGTACAATTGCAGATACTTTATGCATATGAGATAATAACTCATCCTTCTTAGATTTCTCTACAAACTAAATATAAAAAGTTAATAATCTACATGAAATATTTTAAGGTTTCTAGTATCATAGTAATAGCATGGAATGTTGTATATGAAATATAGGGAATGCAACAAGGAGTAGAAGATATACATTTTTTAATACGAAGCATGACCCATTAAGTCAAGTAAACAAATTTATACTACATAAATTAAGTATGCAATCTATGAAAATATATGGAATAATCATGTTTTACCTTGATGCCGAAAATATCTGGTAATTGTAGGACTAAATAATATCAATGTTTAACGATGAAGTATCTCTCTCCATGTTCTCCGAACTTCATCATTTAACATTTGCCCTTTTCCATTTATAGTGATTGTAAATGGCATGCCATTGGTTGCCACTCCTTTAACATATTCATTTGGATGTTTCAAAGGAGGTGTAAGAGATGCATTCGTAGATTCTATAATTGGTTCATCTAAGTGAGGATATTGATTTTGTACTCCATTAACGTTAGTGCCTTCTACTGGAAAAATGATATTACTTCTGAGAAATACAATAAAATATATTATTATGTTCATATTTTATGTAGTTACAAACCTAAAATTAATAAGTAAAAGATAAATGATGATTTACCTTGGCATATCATCAACAACTATTTATGTATATGCTACATTATCTGTGTCAAATATGGTTGTGTTGTATGCTTCTTGAATTGCATCTCTTATGAATGGGTTGAAATAATCCCTAATCAATCACTCTTTATATAATTGTAACTTATCCATTTCAAATCCAGTATCTAATGTCGGCTCAACATTATAACAAGGATCAATTACTACTTGTATGTATACATCATCTATAAAATTTGAATGTGAAGATGGTGTTGTAGATAAATTACTTATTTTAGAAGGTATCTCATTAATATTTGTGCCTCCTAAAGGCATGTTTCTCATAACATCACTTAAAATCTTTGTAAGATAAGTACACATTGCTTGCTTTTTCGTTCACATATTGAAGCAAGAGACATGATTCAATGTTAAGACATTTCCCAAGTTAGAGCTAGTTTTATACTCTTCATTGCACTAGTGCAAGAATTAATGACAAGTGCAATTTATATATCATGCAAACATCAATCATCTAACTATATGAAATAGAGTAATACGTATTATAAGACAAAAATTATGCAAATGAATTAAAATACTTACCAGAACCACAAAAATTTAGTAGCACTAAATCAAATGGAAAAATTGGAAAATATTTTCATCATAAAACATTATTTTTGAAAAATTAACAATTCTTAACACCTACTCCAATATCTAACTTCCCCTTACAGAAAATAAGTTTTTAATAAACATTTCAATTCTATAAGAAAAAAATTCATCAACCCTTAAGCTTTCTACACATAGTGAAAATAAAAATGTTGTGAATCAATATAATGATAATATATATAACTTTCTCATCATGTTATACCGTCTTAGTAGGTTTGAAATGAGACAAATTATACATTTATAAAAAAAATTCCTTGGTTTCTTCCTAAATGAAAATGAGACTTAAAAGCCATGAAATGCTTTTATTATATTTCAGTTAATAAACATCTCGCCAAAGTCAAATATGAGATTTTTTTCTAATTTAAGTACTTTTAAAATATTAATTATGCAATATATCTTGTATGCTAAATACGTATCCTAAAAAGGAAAATGAACAATAATTTGAACCTAATATGTTATCTTTAGAAGACAAGTTAATTTTTTTTTTGCAAGTTTCGGATGTTAGAAGAACTCTCAATGAATTTTCTAAACCTATCCATGTAGTAGATTTAAATGAAAAAACAACCCTAATGTGAAACTAATGGACTTTTTTTCAAGTAGAATTATTCATAATTTTTCTAATTAATAATCACAATAAGTTTAATATGCATTATAAGGTCCAATCATGTCTTCTTGTCCATTAAACTCATCATCCAAGATATCGTCAGATGGCATTTGCTCCATGATAGGTTGGTCTTCATGTAAATGTTGAAAATCTCTTATTGCTCAAGGTTATACTCAATAACAAATGAATTTGAGCATTTTGTAGGATGGTGGCATAAAAATATTTTCTCACATTGATCAAGGAAAACATATGGTTCATATTTTTCCTCAAATCTAGTATGGTTGATAATGCAAAATCCATTCTCATGCATATATGTTTTTGGATGATTTCCAACCACAATATTTCTAAACCACTTAGCATTAAATAGTAACACCTTGAAAGATATGAAGTTAAGCTCTATCATATCTTCAACTAATCCATCGTATAGAAGGGTGTCTATTTTTATGTTTTCATCAAAGACATGTGATTGAAAATCTACTATAAAATATGCAACAATGCCACAATAAAATGTGAGGTGCATTGGTGCAGCATGCTAAGCAACCCCGACACTATGGATATTTCGAGTGAGTGGGAATCACTGGTTCAACCCATTTCCATTATTAAAGAAATAATGAGTATGCCATTCGGATCATCATCGATTCCGAGGGGAAAGAAAAAGGCCCAGAATCCAAGCTCCATGCCACCATAGAAGTGGCAGATGAGAACTTCCATCTGGGAACAAGGGGAAGGCACTGCCCATACAGGGCTATCTAGCTCCAGAGCTGTCGAATCAATGATTCACACTAGGGTTTCTATGAAGGATATTCCATGGTACATTTCTCCCACCCGACCTAGTGCGAAGCCTCGACGTTTGACCAAAAATCAAAAGTATTAGCTGAAAATGTCGCCATTGCTGAAAGGGATGATGTGCACCATTGGAATTGTCCCTCCGTTGATGAAGATGAAATATGAAGATCATGATTTGTTACTATGGAAGGATGTCGTGGATGAGCCCTATAAGTCATTGCCTTTGGTCGCAGGAG
Organism: Pseudotsuga menziesii; assembly: GCA_001517045.1. Classification (NCBI taxonomy): domain Eukaryota; kingdom Viridiplantae; phylum Streptophyta; class Pinopsida; order Pinales; family Pinaceae; genus Pseudotsuga; species Pseudotsuga menziesii. The sequence continues at coordinate 306,417 of LPNX010659036.1, read as the reverse complement.
GACCGGTTGTGTGCATTCCTCAGCCATGGGCGCAAGGGCTGGATAAGTCTGGGTTGCTAGGGTTATCAACATGTCACATTTTGGGCAGCTAAGTGAAGCCAATGCATATGTCAAACAACTATTGGCGTGCTTCCATGGAGGAACGTTGTGGTTGGACACACCAATCACACTCACTATTGATTTGATTTCAGACATTACGGGGTTTCCAAAGGATGGGATAGACCCATTGCAGTATTTCGAAGGCTGAGATAATGATAAGTGACTAGCGGCATGGTTGAAGGATAGGTATGATTTGTAGCGCGATGGCAGAGCCTATCACATCAACAACATTAATGACATAGCGGTGCTCATTGGCGCACAGATTTTGGCAAGTAAGATTGTCAGGAAGAATAACCCTATTCAATGCACTTTGGGAGTGATTGCATGTGCATAGAAATGCGCCGAGGGAGTCTAAATTAAATGGGGCCCTCTTTTTGTTGAACTAATTGATTGAGCATGTTGTCGCAGTTCAAGCCAAGGAGCGGCCCTTCACTTATAGTTGGATCTTTATCTTAATTGCATTGGTGGCTTGGATGGAGCCAAAGGATTACCAAAGAGTGACAGTTGAAGCTGTTGAGGTGTGCAAAGGTGCCCGATATCAAAACTTGTGGTGGGTAGAGAGCCCAGTCAACAAGCAGATTATGCGATCAAATTTTGGGTCTACTATGAGGCATTACAAGTAGCAATGGTTAAATTTCCAAGATTATCAAACGCAACAGCAGTGAAATATCAATAGATTATGTGGTTTGCCATCGGGCTGCATACTATTCAGATCCAATCTAGGCACGACCCTGACAAGAAATGGCTGCCAATGGGATATAAACTGATAGATGAGGAATTGGACATAGTAGTCCAGGATTGGCCTGCATACTGGCGTGAACTAGTAAGCGTGGAAGAAGTATCGACAGGACCACCATTGGATTCCCCTGAAGAGCATGTGCATAAGGAGCAGAGTCATCATGATTTAGATGGAGAATCATCAACAGAAAATCTTGTGGACCTAGAGGTGCAACGTATCATTAAAGAGATTAGGATGAAGAGACAAATGGAACAGGATGCCAACAGTAGTACCAGATCCACGTTGGAGGCACAATTATAGCATCTCATTAAGGTCATCATAGACTCATTTGATGTTTCCGCAAAATAAATGTAGAGGTCTTCCTAGGAAGGTTTTGCTGAGGTACGTGTTACAGAGAGAAATTCCTATGGCTTGGGGTACCACAACAGACAGCTTGACTCCAGAAATCAATCCTTTCCAATATGCAATAGAAATTAAATGTCTAACACTAAAGGATCAGACCTCGTACCTTATTCCGGATGGTTGAAGTAGATCCCCGTTGAGCTTTCCAACTTCAGCTTGAATTGATAGATTACTTCCTCAACAACAAGTAAACAATACAAGCATTCTATATATCATGGTGTTAGATCTATTCTAGCATATATAATCAATAATGTATAAGCATTTGACATAATCCAATGGATAAAATATTCATTCAAACACACATTATTGGACATGAAAAGATATTTCTATTAATATAAATCAGAGATTACAAGATACAAACTCTATCGGCATGTCTGCAAATTGGAGAAACTGAATCCCCCACTTGAGCCTCCACCACTTCAATCCTCCATCTCTCGATAGCAATCTCACAAGCAAAAGGAAAGCTTGGGAAGAACACAAAAGTGCTCCAAAGGACAAAGGGATGCAGACTCAAGCATAAGTTCCGGCAACAATGGACTATAATTTCTTTGCTCTTAATTCTCTCTTATGCCTTCAATGTACCAAGGGGTTCCTTATATAGCTTTTCAAAGGGGTAATGAAAGGTCGAATATGAGCGATCTCAAGGCATATCGAAGGCCAGGAGTCAAATGAGTCGGATCCATGTCAAGGAAAACTCCAAAAGGATTTGGATTTTGTACACATCCCGATGTACGCGGTTTTGGTGGTCAAACCCGCGTATATACGCGCTTATAGGTTTAAAAGTCACGTGTATCATTTTTCTCATGTTTTTAGGGATGGTCAAGGAAACATCAAAGGACAAAAAATGGTCCATGGGATATAAGGAGTCTGCAGCAGGACAGGGAAAGGCCATACAAAGTGTGATTCACCTGGAGTGGTGAAATCAACTATAACAGATGCCCCCTAATGTATGAGGTCAGAGGGGTCATACGATGGCTGAAATACATTATAAGTCCATCCCAGAAGTGGAGTGATGAAGGATCCCAAATGGAATACCAGCCATCCAATCAGCATAGTACAATAATACAACTCTACACATAACTACAAATACATATAGCAGTCCCAGATACATAAGAGTACAATGGCCATGAATAGGCATGATACAAGATATCACATAAGTGGTCATCGCCATGTACAATATACATAGATCAGAATCTCCATGATGAAGATATACAAAGGACCATGATCTCCATAATGGTTGAAGATATATAATAGATCAAGATCTCCATAGTGGCTGGAAATATCTGACATATACTTGAATCAAGTCACGAGAGCTGAAATCTCATGAATACTGGCACAATCAAGGAGGTAGCATATAAGAGATGCCACAAATCTAGAAAGTCTTCTACACAAACCGCTACGAGTACATGTCCTACTATGCGAATAGAGGTGTCGAGGTCAAACATAGTAGTCCATCGTCTAATTACCAGTCATTAATGTATACCGTTAACAGACGCGAGATCACCCACTGATAATGAAAATGGGAATCAAGGTACTAGAGTGCAAACTAACAAGTGTGAATAAATGTGTTGAGGTCGAACACTTGAGAGGATCCATTGATCAGGGGACATTGATGTATTCCCAAAAATTGTTGATGGTGAGAGAACCTGCCACTGATGACTGCAAGTCTCAAGGCACTCAAAATGACTCTAGATTCCAATCCCAGAATAAATGATCTGAAATCGATGGGATGAAATCCACTGGAAGGAGGGCATTAAGGCATCCCCCATCATCCAACATGAGGTACTCAACAAATCTGTATAATGTGGAAGGTCTCGATCATAAGGTGCACGAACCAGTAACTGTACCGGGAATGGCCGACATGCAAAGTCAAGAGAATAGAGGAATGGCCAAATCAGGCTTCAACTTCCTTCGAACAAGAGAATAATGGCATATGGTGACTGAATAAAGGTAGCATAGACTTGATATACAAACTGGGACATCTCTGCGACACAGGAGGCATCGACAGAGGCTCCATAGGGACTGGAAGCTTAACCAGTTGGTGGAGATAAACTCACATAAACAAGTACAGCTCCTAAAGTCAAACTATAACCCAACCAATGGATGTGATATACAGTGCTATGTTCGAAGGCAACACAACTCGACAGCTGCCACAGATAACATCTTTCCTTGTCCGATTTTTTGGTTTTTTGATTTTTTTGGACTTTTTCAATTATTTAAAAAGCTTGAAAAAGAATAAAATGGCTTTATAGTTACAGACTAGGAGGAGACGAGTGTCATAAGGGAAAACAAACTAGTTCCAAGCAATGGAACATACCTATGCTCAATGCAAGGATACATGTGTAGTATATCGACACTTGGGGGGAAATCCCCTCGCGGTAAAAAGGGAAACAAGTTGTGAAGGATATAAGAAATGGATCTACATGGCTAGACATGAGACAAGCTTGGGCTATATGGTCGAAATGCAATGTCAAGAGAGCCAGCATAAAGCTCAATAAGGCAGGAAAAACTCATGATAATGCATTCACAACTTGACATGAGGGAGTCCTGAGGGTAATAGGCCAGCAAAAGATCAAGAGGAGTATGAGGCTCTTGCGAAATGTCATGGCAGTACTATACAACAAACTCCCACACCCTAAAAGAGAAAACGTCAGCATGGGCACCAAATGAAAATAAGGCGCTAACTAGGGTACCCATGTAAGGTGAAGCTCTACCACTCGTATCATGCCACTTCTAAAACAACAAGAAGGTTCTGTGACATAACAGAGTGGGTTCGTACCTAAGGTCATGATGATATGGTCATAAGGTCATGCAAAATGAAAACAGTGATGACACCTAACCTATATGCCAGTTTAGACATGATACCTGAGATCGACATGAACGGGTCAATCCAACGGTTGAAACGACACTGAAAAAGGTCCTCTACATCATGAATTATGTCAAAAACGGTCTAAAATGGTTAGAAAATTTCAAAACTATAGGAAAGGGGGGAAAAATTTTCAAATATTTGAAAATTTTCTATAAATAGTAAACAATTCAAAATATTATAAAACATTTGAAACTTTTACCCATTTGAGCTCTGTTTTTCAACAGCGAATTCCAGGAGATCCAGCTGGCGGAATCCACTACCGTTTCTTCCAGGTAGTTACCCATGCTCTTCTCTTTCATTTTGATGCAATTTTCATGAAATTCCATGGTCAATTAAGCTTTCTAGGCCAGCCTAAAATGAGCGCTGTGGCCCACGCGGAAATTGAGGTTTTTTCCGCATATAGGGCTGGATATACGCGAAAAATACCCTCAAACCCGCGTACATACATGGCTTTTTTGAAAACAGTCGCATATGAGGCCGCGCATAAGGTTTTTTCAATAATCTAATGGGAAAATTTGCAATTTCTTGTGCAGGATGGTCCTAGAGTGGAGAGAACGTGAACATGGTGAGGTATAGGAAGCAGTAAGGGCCGATCTAATGGCTCAACGGGCTCTACGTACATGCAGACTCTACAAGTTTTGGTGTCTTGGTGGTGTTAGGGCCAAACCAAGACTATTACAGATGCTGGTGGATTACTGGGATCCAGACTCGGAGTCCTTCCAGATAGAAGGGATGTCCCTCACCATAGAGGTGGAGGACATATACTTCATTACTTGGCTTTCTAGATGAGGGGAAGTGGTGAACCTTCATTCTCGTGGTGGGCCAGGAGGTGGCCTAACCATCGACGAGTACATTGCGGTGTACTACTATCCAGACATAGAGAAGGTGGGGAGTCAGATCGCTACCAACGCTATACAGGTGCTTGGCCTGAAGGCCATACTATTGACATTGGGCAGGATAGCAGGCTTGGCATCACTCCACCAGGCCTCACGGCCTCTGATGTTCTATGCAGTGGATTGCATGAGACCCATGATTTATGAATAGAGCACTACACTACTGAGCAACATGAAACATCAGCTTAGTGAGTGTAAGGCAGGTAGAGTGTGGAACTTCAGGTTCAACAGTATTTTGAGCACGTTTTTCTTCGAGCATGCTCCAGGATTGAGCCCCAGAGTGGACGTTCCTCTTCACGGGGTTCGAGATACAACCCAACGGCATTGAGCAGATGCTATGCACAGACTAGGGGGTGGTAGGGTGGCCAACCCATATCCAGCTGATTTCTTTCCATGGTGGTGACGATAGATAGTTGCCATTGATGACTACCCCTATGCAGGGATAGATTTCCTATGGGACCCGGACATGCCGCTACCACCAAGATTGGCATATGGCGATATAGGTAACGAATCTCAACCCTTTCTTTTTAAATTTTTTGAGTTATTTAATTTTTTTGTGTTTTCTTGATTATATGGAATCAAAAAGACATATTTTTGTGTGACAATACATAGTGACATCTACCATTTGTGTGTAGATGTGGGACCACGGCGGCCAGAAGGATTCCCTCGTCATAGACAGAGAGGAAGAGGAGATGACAACATGGGTGTGGATGCAGAGTGGATGCTCTAGATCATTCATACCAATTTTGTGAGACTGACACATAGGGTTCCCATGGCACAAGTCGAGGACTTGCCTGAGGCTATGCAGTGACGGGTGGTGGGTGTACCACGCGCATGGGTGTGATTATTCCGACGGCTAGCTAGAGCCGTAGTGACATTCTATGATCACAACCCTCCTCCTCCATAGGATTAGACACCTGGGAGTGTATACATTTTGTACTACCGTGTATTATATGTTGGTGGCTTGAAAGCCCCAATTTTGTATCATGACACTATGTGTTATCACATTTTGAATGTATATATAAATTTTTTTATGGTGATCGGTTTATTTATTTACATGTGTAAAAATTGTGTTTGTGATTAATTTAATGTGAATGAAACAAATTCCAATCTAACACGTAGTTAGCATATGAGTCATCAACTTGATTATTATTTCTTGGAATATGTATATATGTTATATTGTCAAATTGTTGTTCTAACAATCTCACACGTAAGAATCTTCTCAATAACGTCGGATCTCTAACATGGTACAAACCATTGAGCTGTGACACTACTAACTCTGAATCAAGACGTACCTCAAGAGAGAGAATGCCATTTGAAATGGCATCCTGTAGAAGCTCGATAACGACAATATATTCAACAACATTGTTGGAAGATGGTCGTAGACATATGCCTCCTGAAGACAGTACCTGACCCATAGGAGTATAAATCACCCAAGCAGCAAAGGCTGAGTGTTGAGTGTGACGGCTTGCACCATCCGTGAATCCTATGTAGGTGGAAGATTCCATTGACATCTACCAAAAGAAATGAAAACTAATCACAAACCCGATCACGATAAGAAAAAGACCTAACTATGCAAAGCTGTACAATAATATACAATAAGCAGCCTTGGCTAAAGATCATGCATAGTATTTCTTGAGATAGAGCCCATTTCTAGGCTCCTCCAAGGTCGTTCCTTCGTATTCCACTAACTCATACGCACCCTTCTCTAACACACGCTTGACCACGTAAGGACCGCACCACATAGGATTAAATTTCCCTGCCCCCAAGGGTTCTTTTGGTTGATCCCACAAAAGGACCAAGTCTCCCTCACTAAACGCCCTTGGATAGACAAGCTTATCGTATTGGACCTTTACGTGATGTTTATTGACTTTTAGAGCCACCAAGGCATCCCGACGCTGCTCATCAAGTTGCTCAAGGTGAACCAAACGCTCCTCCAATGGTGAAGTGTCCGGTAAGAGTTCTACAGCTAGCTTCAAAGAAGGAATCTCGCATTCAACTGGAAATATCGACTCCACTCCATGTACAAGTTGATATGGAGAAAAACCAATGGCAGTCTTAACAGTGGTTCGATATGCCCACAAAGCAGGATATAACATGATCTGCCAATTGTGCTTGCTTTGCGCAATGGTTCATTAGAGAATGGATTTCAGTGATTTATTCACTGCCTCTACCTGTCCATTTTCTTGAGGGTAATAAGAAGAGGAATTCTCTTGCTTATACCCTAACTTCGATGCCACCTCTTCCATCATACGCTTCTGAAAGTGGCAATCTTAACAGCGGCAGTCTTAACAGCGGTTTGATATGCCCACAAAGCAGGATATAACATGATGTGCCAATTGTTCTTTATTTGTGCAATGGTTCATTGGAGAATGGATTTGAGTGATTTATTCACTGCCTCTACCTGTCCATTCACTTGAGGGTAATAAGAAGAGGAATGCTCTTGCTTATACCCTAACTTCGATGCCACCTCTTCCATCATACTGTTCTAAAAGTGCGAGCCATGGTCAGTGACAAGCTCTTTCGAAATATTGAACCGAGTAATAATTTGGTTGAATACAAAGTGAGTGGCTATCTCACCATTGGATTTTACTGTAGGCATAGCCTTAGCCCATTTCACGAAGTAATCAACAGCCACTATAATATGATGGTGCCCCCCAGCCGAAGCTGGGTTGCAATCCATAAAATTGAGCCCCCACTTAGTGAAGGGACCGGCGGTGATAATGGGATGTAACAGGGAAGGTTTTGAGCGCATATTACATGCAAACACTTGGCAAGGGTGGCACCTCCTGACCGCGTCAACACAATCCTTAAAGATCGACGGCCAGAATAACCCGCTCTTAAAATCTTTTGAGCTGTAGAAATCCCAGATAAATGACCACCACACGCCCCTCCATGGCAATCATTTAGCACTACCTCAGCATCTTCATGGGTTAAAAAATGTCGTAAAATGGAATCTACCCCACGGCAGTACAAAGTGTTATCCACTATGAGGTAGTTCTTAGAGACATGATGCAATCGTCGTCATTCATCTCGTGAGAGGTGAGTAGGGGTCTTCAGTGTTTGTAAAAATATTATGATATCCCCATACCATGGGTCTAACGTTGAGATTAAGAATATGTGTTCATCGACAAACGTATCTTCACAAACCAACTCCTCGCCCTCGCTCGAGAAATCCGATATAAGCTCTGCAAAAATTAAAGACTTCTTCGATTTTGCCGAAACAAAATCGAGATCGAATTCTTGCAGAATGACAATCCATTTATTATATTTTCCCCCAATCATCCTTCAGGTGAGGATGAATTGAAACGGATTGACATGGGCTACAACCAAGGTCTAGCGAAGGAGAATATAATGTCTCAACCACTGAACAGCATGTACGGTAGCTAAATCAAGCTTCTCGACATGAGAATAACAAATCTTTGTGTCAATAAGGTTCCGGCTCAAATAATATATGACATGCTCTTGGAGCTCCTCATCCTCTTGAACCAAAACCATACCAATCGTCTCTAATGACGCGGCCACATATAATCGAAAATCACGGCTATAGTCCGGGGGACTAATCACCGGGGCCGATGCTAGGGCTCGCTTGAGTGCATCGAAGGACTCCTGGGCTCACTCATCCCAATAAAAGGGGGTGTCATTCTTCAAGAGATGCATGAAGCCTCTAGTCAAATTGGCAAAGTTGAGAACAAATATTCGTAAGAAGTTTTCCATGCCTTGCAAACACTGAAGATGATGAATATTTTTTGGGGGAGACAACTGAAGTATTGCCTCAACCTTCAAAGGGTCGACTCTTATACCCTCTTTAGAAACAATGAATCCTAACAAACAACCTGACTTCACACAAAATATGTAATTATGAGGATTTAATCTAACCGAATAATGCTGGCATCTTTCAAATACTAATCTCAAGTGATAGGGATGACGCATTCTCATACGAGAATGAGCAGCGAGGTCATCCAAAAATACTTTGATAATTGTCTTGAGATCGTGGAAGATCAAGGTCATCACCCGCTGAAATGTAGCTCCAACGTTTTTAAGGCTGAAAAGCATTTTCCGATATGCAAACGTTCCCCAAGGACAAATAAAGGCAATCTTGTGTTGGTCCTTGGGTTGAATCTGTATCTGATTATATCCGGAAAAGCCGTCCATAAAGGAGAACACCTCGCTACCCACACACTCATCCAAAATCTGATCAATAAATGGTCTGGGGAAATTGTCCTTAGGACAGGCACGATTCAAATCGTGGAAATCAGTACATATGTGGATCGCTCCTTGTTTCTTATCGACTGGAACGGGGTTTGAAAACCACTCCATTAAGGGAATGGGATAGATGAAACCAAATTTCAATAGCTTCTCTATCTCTTCCTTAATCGCGGGTGCTTTCCTAGGATTCACCGTACATAAACGTTGTCGAACAGGCTTAGCGTTGGGGTAAGTCTTAATTTCATGCTCGACAATACGAGGGTCAATACCTAGCATCTCGTCGTAAGACCAAGAAAAAATATCATGGAATTCCTTAAATAGCTCGGTGTATTCAAGAATCTCAGCATGGGAACATTCCACCCTAATACAGACATTCTCTATCGTGCCAGGATTGTGAGAGATGTTGATAGGAATCGTTGAAGATATGTTCACCATGTTTCCATTAGCCATCGGACCAGGAGAGCTTAATGGAACCATAGGACTACCAACTCTCTAACTAAGAACCGCCCTAAAATCCTCACACTCCAAGTAGTCAAGCTCTGGAAGAAAATACGATCTATGATGGATCTCCTCCCATGGTGGCTCAACTCCTAACATAGCCTCGATAATCGCTTCATCTGAAGGGAAAACCGTATCAAGGCAGTCATGTGCATGAGAAGACTGTACTGACCATGCCGGCAACACATAAGGGTCCTCCTCCTCCATCCGTGAAGAGGAAGGACTAGGCTCTGCAACACACTTGAGATTAGCTTGATAAGCTATCATAGTTGTAGGAAACGACATGTCCATCATGACGGGCTCACTCGAAGTACTCGGTGTAGGAAGAATCCAAGGATCTTACATATGACTCATGTGAAAAGACACCGATCTCGTAGATGTTGAAGCCTTATCGGAACTAGATCCTATCATGAGGATCAATGCAGGACAACTAAAGCTTCCCATGAGGGATGGATACATGCCTACACCCACACTCCTAGTTACCGGCTGAGAATGTTCAACGATCGGGATCAAAGCTCCCGAAGATGCTGTAATAGATGGATTCTTGAATGTCATTTGATCAATCGTTACAATATTCTTGTTATGTGGAAAGCATACAACGCGGAACAGGGAAGAAGCAATGGCTTGCATACTGTACATCCAGTTCCTACCTAGCAAGAGATTGTAGTCAAGGGGCGCATCAACCACCTTGACCTCTATCGCAACAGTCTTCCCTCCCAAATGGACTTTAAGGGAAGGAAGGATGCTGTGCAGCCTAAAATATCTCCCATCGAACGCAGTTAACATGGTCACTGATTTAGACAGCTCAGGGGAACCCAGACCCTTCCAATAGGATAAAGACATCACAGAAGCAGCAACGCCCTCGTCAATCACAGTGCGCTTGACGATCATATTAAGACATTCTATGTGAATCAAAAGAGACACATAGTAGGGAAAGCGAGGCTGCAGTCCTACAGTTTCAAATTTGATCACGAAGGAAGAATCATCATCATTCACACCAAGGCCAGAAAGCAACGCCTTCCTTTGCAAAGGACAACTCTGAAGCACTTCCAAAGCAGACATTGCATAAGGAGTGTGGCCCAAATCCTCGACAACTGAATAGTTCTGGGCAGCTCGAGCATTTGGATTATGCCCTGAATGCTTAAGGACTCCCTTAGGAATGTGAGGTGCAGTCTCAGGTTTATCCATAGGTTTCTCAATAGGCAAAGGGGACCTTGGTGGATCAGGCTCTTTGCCTAGGCTGGGTTGTGACGAACCATAATCTTTCGCACGGGTCATAAATTTCGCAGCACAGACCATGTTAATGCACCCACGACCACTACTTTCCGGTGGATCCTGATCACTACCAGACTGGTCATGGGACTTGGAGTTCATATTTTGATTGTGCCAAGAATCTCGAAGCTTCCTCAATACGAGGGCACAAGTAAGTGAGGTGATCGTCCTTACATAACTTGCAAGAGAACTTAACCTTACGTTTAGCTTGCTTGTCCCCCCTAGCATTCTAGCCATTCTTGTCATTACTATTATCATTCTCATTCTTATTCCCACCCTTACGATTATTTTTACCCTTTTTTCTATTCCGTTCGGGCTGTTGGTTACCCTTCTGATCAAACAATTGCACAGAAAGTACACTCGTCATTTGGGTGGGTTGAGATGAAGCCGTAGCTTGTCCCGAAGCAGATTGGTTGATTGACAATTGACTAACTTGTTTTGCAACCGAATCCATAGGTTTCTCACTTGCACAACCCACAATGCCATCGGCATGTGGTCCAGGTTTGACTTTGGGGTCGAAACTAGAATGCGGAGCATTAGGAATAATCTCATATAACAAACTGGACTGAGCATAGATCAAGTCCAGTTCCTGTGCCCTAAAAATCACTTGTTCCTCATTCTACACTCCGTATGTAGAAACATCCTTCGCTATATATGGCAATAACGACTTGAGGAACCACTCGAGGAGGAACTCTGGCGGTATAAAGGCTTTAATTAACCTCTTCCATCTATGCCACTCTTGAATGTGATCAGAGATATGTGTGGCTTTATCTTGCCAAAATGTCAACAAGAGTTCAGTACCAACATCATAACTCACTGGTAGCTAGAAGTGATTAAGAAAATTCATCGCAAGGTCATCGAACAAAGCGAAAGCTCCCCTAGGTAACTCTATATACCACTTTGTGGCAGGCCCTGTAAGGGTGCATTGAAATAGTCTCAAACGGATTGAGTCCTGATGTAAGGAATTTGAAGAGCACCATAGGTGAAACATGGTAATGTGTTCACTCGGATCCTCTCCCGGTTTTCCCTCGAACTTAGGTATGTCTGAAGGAAGCTTGGTAGGGACAGCCGGCCAAGCTGGGTCATGAGCTACAGGATCGTTCATCAATCTTGCAAGTCAGGAATATTGAGCATTGCGAGGAAAGGGAGCCTATGATGATGAGGTCGATGGACCACTCCCTGATTCATATAGGTCTGATTACCACCATGGCCTTGGCCATAGTGCCCTCCTCCCGTATGACACGTATAGGGTGGCATGGAAGCACCATATTGTGGTGGACCTTGACTAGTAGGAGCTACAAAGCCATAACTAGGAGAGTAAGCAGGTTGTTGATACCCACCTCCATAAGGTGAAGAACCCTATCCATACTGCGTGCCATAATAGGGTCCATAGGTCATCGCATGCGAAGCCCCATGAGACACTCCATAGGTAGGAAGATACGCTCAGGAAGTAGGAATATACATACCAGAAGTAGGGATATACACCCCCGAAGTAGTAACATGACCTCTAGAAGCATGAACATAACCTCCTGAAGCAACGGGCGGTATGTAAACTTGAGACACAATCGGTCTAGTAGCCGCAGTATGGACCTAACTCGTAGCCATGTGCCGACTTGAAGGACCACGTGAATAAGGTGGAGAATGAATATTTGAAGAACTAGGGACAGAGGATGAAGGAATCTGAGTAATAATGTACGTGATGTTCCCTATCGTCACCCGTCTCGGATCTGGTATCCTAATAGGATCACTAACCCTAGACCTAGGAGGAATATGTGATGTAACTTCCACCACTGGGACGGAAGGTGCAATGTGACTAGTACTCCCAAACCTCTCTGCATGGTAAGGAATGAGAGTGCCCCCAGCCATAGTGTTAGGCTCGAAGTCAAATTCGACATGAAATGAAAAATCATGTGTAGGAAAACCAGACATACCATAACTACCATAGCTAGTGCTGGCAGGTTCAAAATGAGTCTCGGCGTCCTCCGGCATTCCATACCGGTAATGCGTCAATGGGGAATCAACCCTAGAGTGAGTAGGTCTATCATGCATGGTTCCTATCTCAGAAATCACAGGACCTAAATCAGCCAGGTCGGGTGAAGGATCGTAAGTAGGAGTAAACTCCCCATCGTCTACACGAATGGGAGAAGGTGGTTTAGGAATACCTTCTAAATGGTCTCCCATGGTGTGTGAATCAATGTGCGAAATAGTTCACCTGGACTGTCTAGGTCTCTCTCCCAAAGGAGGAGGAGAAGTAGAAGGCGGAAGTCCTGCTAAACGATGAGAACGGCGAGGAGCCACACCCGAATCCACAATGACTCAAAAAATAGAAAAGACTCTCTATTTACGTAAACGCTAGGCCAACTATCATGCACAGAGAAATCACTAATAAAATCTAAAGCCAAATGCAAGCAAACAAGGGCTGGATAAGTGAGCTCCCAAATGAAGTAGATATGTCTCTCCTAGGAGAGGCTTGAGACTCCCATACACAACAAGCGGAGGTACGTAACCAATTATTGTGGCCCTCAGCTTCAACGCATAAAGCGACTGTGCTATCCTACCCCAACCTGGCTAGGATACCCGTAGAATAACCCCTGCAAAGTACCCCCTTGATATCCTAGGTAAGGCCACTAAGGTCACCTCAATATAATCAATGCTCAGGCGGACAGTTGCAGGCGGGATTGACCGTATGGGAAGGGTAGCAAAGCCCGAAACTCTCGAAAGAGCCCCCAGATACGAATACAATCCTGGAAATATCTCCGGTGCTACTCAGTTATGACTAGGGGTCATCCCAATCAATAACCGCTCACACTGCCTCATGCTTAACTCCCTTTTGAGAGGAGGATCTTGATAAACACTGGTTATACCAAGGATTTCACACACTCACCTAGACAGACACATACATGTTGTTGTTTAGTGATCTTGAAGAATTTACTTACAATGAACTATTACAAGATCCTAAAACCTAAGCTTGTTGGTGCACCCTATAAAAGAAAAGAGTGTAGTTCATTTTAATTTAGTGTTGATTTTAATTGGCTTTATTACTCAAAAACGGAATATGGTCATGCAACTAATGGTGTTATGACACAACATGAAATAAAATGCACACCTAACAATCAATGCAAATGCATTGTGTCCATGAAAACAGGGTATGCTACTACGTGAAATGCACAATTTTTCTTCAAATGATGAATGCAAGCTTTCCTATATGAAGTCCTAACTAATACTCCAAAGAAAATCTAGTGCAAGTACAATGCAAAATGCAATGCATGATGATAAGCAAATGTTTTGGATTTTTTGAAATAAAATGAGATGCAAAAAGCAAAAGAATGATTCTACAACCCCTAGACTCTGCAAGCACACATAAAAAACACTCAAGAAAAGAACTAAGGTAAAAGAACTCTAATGCACTAATCTCAAACAAAAAATTGAAAATGCCATGACAAGAACCTTCTTAAAAAGAAAAAATTTAGCCTAAAAAAAACGTTTCTGGTCAAAAACAGAGGTATAAACAGACTCAGGAAGTGCCAAAGGAGACTCAGCAAATATCAAAATTCACCCAGCAACCATTTAACTTCCACAAACAGGAAAAAGCAAGGGCATACATGACTGTTCGTAGTAAACCCGCGTGTATACGCAGAAATTGAAGAGAAACCCATGTGTATACGCGACTGTGAGTTAAAAACTCACGTACAGGAAGAAAGGTGCATAAAATCAAGGCAAATAGACAGGATGAGACAAAATTCACACCAATTAGACACTACCCCATACCCGACACAGAAACAAGAGAGAAAGAGCAATTCAAATTCATTGAATGCTGATAAAACAACCCCCAAGGGACAACTACTAGGAACTCCCCAGCAGAGTTGCCAATTCTGTTATGGAGAGAAATTCCTATGGCTTGGGGTACCACAATAGACAGCTTGACTCCAGAAATCAATCCTTTCCAATATGCAATAGAAATTAAATGTCTAACACTAAAGGATCAGACCTCGTACCTTATTCTGGACGGTTGAAGTAGATCCCCGTTGAGCTTTCCAACTTCAGCTTGAATTGATAGATTACTTCCTCAACAATAAGTAAACAATACAAGCATTCTATATATCATGGTGTTAGATCTATTCTAGCATATATAATCAATAATGTATAAGAATTTGACATAATCCAATGGATAAAATATTCATTCAAACACACATTATTGGACAAGAAAAGATATTTCTATTAATATAAATCAGAGATTACAAGATACAACCTTTGTCGGCACGTCTACAAATTGGAGAAACTGAATTCCCCCACTTGGGCCTCCACCACTTCAATCCTCCATCTCTCGATAGCAAGCTCACAAGCAAAAGGCAAGCTTGGGAAGAACACAAAAGTGCTCCAAGGGATAAAGGGATGCAGACTCAAGCATAAGTTCCGGCAACAATGGACTATAGTTTCTTTGCTCTTAATTCTCTCTTATGCCTTCAATGTACCAAGGGCTTCCTTATATATCTTTTCAAAGGGGTAATGAAAGGTCGAATCTGAGTGATCTCAAGGCATATGGAAGGCTAGGAGTCAAATGAGTCGGATCCATGTCAAGGAAAACTCCAAAAGGATTTGGATTTTGTACACATCCCGATGTACGCGGTTTTGGTGGTCAAACCCGCATATATACGTGCTTATAGGTTTAAAAGTCACGTGTATCATTTTTCTCATGTTTTTAAGGATGGTCAAGGAAACATCAAAGGACAAAAAATGGTCCATGGGATCTAAGGACTCTGCAGCGGGACAGGGGAAGGCCATACAAAGTGTGATTCACCTAGAGTGGTGAAATCAGCTATAACAATATGCACAAAGTTAGAATCTATATATAATGTTGTAGCAAGAAGAGGACCCGAAAGTATAGTTGTGTAGGATTTCAGGTCGATTAGCACTAAGTCGTGGGCCAGGAATGTTCAGGTTCCCCTAACTCCAATCGACGTCAGACGAGAGGATATCAACTCCTCACTAAAGCAGATGTAGAGCATTGTGTTGGACATCAACAAGCTATCGACTCAGATGCTAGTACACATGCAGTAGGTCGCCAAACAGGAGTTGGAAGATAGAAAAAAGGAGCTCAACGACCAGTACTTATGGTCACAGACTAAAGAAGAAACAATGAAGAAGGAACTTGAGGAATTACGACAGGTACGGGAGAAGCTGTCAGAACAAAAAGTGCAGGAGATCATAGCATTGAAGACAGCGCAGGAGGAACTGAAGCGGAAGACTGTTGTAGAAATTACTGAATTGAGAAAGGAAACTGACTGCCTTGTTATTGAGAAGGCACAACTGTTCACAAGTCAAGGGTAGATAGAAGAGGCCATTACAAGTTCCTTCCAGTACATCCATGAAATCACAATAGAGCTGGATGCAGTCGCCAAGGCCAAGCGACTTGGACAAGTCATTGCGCAGCTCCAGTTGGAGAATGGCCTGTTGAATGTTATCGTTTACCCAGACACCCCACCAGAGAAGCTTGAAAAATGGAAGAGTTCCATTGAAGAGATTGCGACATAGTTTGATGAAATGGAGTAATATGCAAAGAAGGTCACGGAGGAAACGACACAATTTTGGGGTAGTGTCGTTCAATATGAGTAGCTATATCAACTCAGCAAGTAGTTGCAAGAAGCTGAGACCCAGCTGGCAACAATGAAGATGACCCTAAAGACAAAGCCACCAATTTTATTGATCACGTGATCTGTAAAACTAAAGGAACTCCAATAGCGAGTTGCAAAAGCATAGGAGCAATAGCAAAAATGTAGTGATCAGCTTGACGAGTTCCAAGAGATTGGATCACAACTGTTGGGAGAAGGAGTTGCTACAGTGCAAGCTGGGCAGGATGACAAGAAAGAGGTCAATTCAAAGACGGTGGAGCACCTATTGAAGAAGGATCATCTTACATGTCAGGATGTTGCTGAGAAAGTCAAAGCGCAAGTCATAGAAATTTCTCAGTAATATGAAGACTTCAAGATTAAGATCAATGAGTACACTAAGTTTGTCTGACGTGGCTCAATAATGAGCCACAAGACTGTGTTGGGTTCCTGTTGGAAAGGGGTTGGGGTAATTTATGCAGCATCGTGGATACTATGCAAGCTCAGAAGACACAGCGCAAGACAAAGATAGCGCGATAGGTGGAAGATAGACTACTTTTGATTATTTTGTGTCACTTTTTGTACTTGTTGACCACCTTTTGTGGATATTGGTCATTAGTCAGTTGAATTAGTTAGGATTTAGTTAGAAGTGGACCATGAATGTAAAGGTGCAAGCCTATATATAGAAAGAATAATTGTGAAATGAAGAGATAGATCGATAGATGACTGTGATAGAGATCAAGTTGATCATAGACTGTTTTTGGGGTTTGTTTTTGGTCTGAATGAAGAGATTATCTGTTTTGATTTGTGGTTGCATAGATGTAATATGATAAGATAGATGTTGACCTGAATCGTTGTTATCTTCTCTTTTTCTATCTTTTTGTTCTTGCAAAATTGACGATACATGCTAAGTGACTTTGAAATATGGATCTATGATGCGATGTTTTACTATTTATGAATGTTGTTATCTTTTAGATCTGTTCCGCAATGGTAGATCTGTTACAATTATGAATGAATGATGTGCAATTATGAACGGTTCTATTAGAGAAGTCAATTTGTTTTGATTGTTAAGCTGATGAATCATTGATGCCCTAATCCTCCTCTATATTGTGGAAACTTGGTTCCGTCAGCCCTCCCTTGAACATCTCGGGTGAGACCTCAGCTGCTCTGTAGGTGTTTCTAGACAGGGTGAAACCTGTCTAGGCCGATGCTCAAGGAGATCGCGGTGAGTCGAGTGTCGACGAAGTGGGACCCCTATTGAATGGGTTTTGTTGGTTGAGAGTTGAGCCAACACAGGTACAACCGCTCCTCCAAGTTTACAATTTAAGCAACAAGACAAGTTCTACTGAGAGTCACAAACTTGATAAAATTACAATTCAGATAGAATCAACCATGTCAACTATCTAAATAAGAGATCAACAAGTCACCGGGGAAGCTGCTACAATTGTCATTTGAATCGTACGAACACACGAGATAATAATAAGGAGATGGGAATGAAATACAAAAGAGGAGTTCGAGCATCTCTAGAAAGAATGATTGATTGAACGAATGGTATCAATTCAAAAATAGAAACAGTTGGTGCTTAGTGCATCGTAGGTCAAGTGCAAATTAATTACTAGAATTTTAAATGTATTAGATAATAACTCTTTTTTGAATGCATTCAAAGAAATATTCTTATTTCATGCATCCAAGTAAATCATGATTTTCTCTATCCAAATTTTAGGTTTCATTAATAAATTTCCGTTACTATTTAGGTTTCATTAATAGATTTTCCAAATAAAAAATTATAGTGTTTGAAATTAAAGGAGGAAGTTGGTCAAATGACTAATTCATGATCATCATTTTGTGTATAAAACTTTATTATACAATTTCTAAAATATTTAAAAAAATACAACTCTAGAATGTAATGACTGTCATTATTTATTTTTTCTTTTTCTTCATCTCTTCAATCTTGATATATTTAGCAATGTATGTCATAATGATATTATGTATGTACGATGCATAAAAATAAAACGTTGTTTATTCTTTTTGGATTTAGATATATAAACATTAAAAAATAAATTTAAAATATTGAAATCCAAAATATGCATCTTAAAGATATTGACACTTTTAGAATCAAAATTAACACTCTTGGATTTCAAAATTCACACTCTAGAATTGGTAGTTCACGCTTTTAGAATTAAAATTATTCACACTGTTGAAAGCCAATATTCACACTTTCAGAATCCAATTTTTACGTAAGAAACATAAATAATAACACTCTCAAAATCAAAATTCATAATTTCTTAGTCTAGTTTCTTACTTATTAATCCAAATTTAATGAAGTTGGTGTTACAAGTATAGGTTTATCACCAAAACTTTTCACCTAGAATACTATAATTAGTTATGATATTTTGAAGCTTAAATTTATGTAGAGATATTGGACCTAAACATGGGCAACTTCCCATTTGTGGTGACAATAAAAGTGCAATTGTTTGGAAAAAAATCCCAAATTTCATCCAGAAACAAAAAATATGAAGGTGAGATTCTATTACATTAGAGAGGCGATGATGTCTAGTGAGGTAATTATACTCAAGATTCTAAGGACTTGGGATAATTTGGAATATTCTTTAACTAAGGCAATTGATGGAACAAAATTTTCTTGGTTTAGAGGCAAGGTGGGGATTCAACTTCCATCGGTGCAATTTTCAAGTGGGAGAATTGCCTATGTAATTAATAGCTTTCATTTGTACATGGAATGCATACAAAAAAATTTGGATTGAATGATTGTTTTTTGCAACAAAAGTTTTTTTCCAATTGTATTTTTTATTTTAGGAGTAACATCATTTCTAGATGTTTGTACAATATTTAATAAAGAAAATAAAACAATGCACAAGATCATTTGTCCCCAACAAGAAAAGGTTATGTTGTTGTGTGTACTTTTTGTTATGGTTGTTCTATTATTTTGAATCTCATCTCTATATTGAATATCTGTGTGCTTTAAATTCTTGTTCCTTAACTGAAAGTTGTTCTCTAGGTGTAACTCTTGTAACATCTCTTGTTGAGTTTGCCAACAATTTTTTTGTTGTTGTAATTATACTAAACATCTTTTAGAACAACACAAAAAAATTAGTATATTGGAACTTGAGACATATTTAAGATTAGAAACATCAAAACTACAAACTTAATTTTTTATAATTATTGGTCCATATATCTTATAGGGTCTCCAATGATAACAAATCTACAAGGATGGACCGTTTCTTGGTTCAGAGCTCATTTCTGTTGCAGAAAAAAATCATCTCCTCAAGCATTCTGCCTAAACTAACCCCTGATCATAAGCATATACTTGTTCAATGTGAAGACGAAGAAGATCTTCGGCCCATCCCTTTTCGTTTTAGTCCACTTTGGATAGATCAAGACGGATTCATGAATAGAGTGATGAAGTCTTAGTCTCTCCCAGTCTCAGGGTCTACAAGCTATGTCTGGGAGAAAAAGTTAAAAACCACAAAATATGCTCTCAAGGAATGCGTTAAAAATCCCTTAAATATCCTTACAGTAATAGAAAAGAGGCAGTGCAAAATTTGGAAGTGATCCAGATGGAAATGGAGGAAAAATAAATTAACTCAACTACGCTGGAAAAAGAGCAACAAGCCCAATTTAACTCCTTCCGATCTTTTATACAGGAAGAAGAATACTAGATATTGAAGTCTCGCAGCCTATGGTTGAAAGTAGGAGATCGTAATACCTCATTTTTTCATAGGAAGTATAGAGCATGAATCTCCCTCAATCACATATAATAAATTTCCTCCTTAGATGGTGAAACTTTTAAAGGCATTACTAAGGTAAAGAATGCGGCTAAAACATGTTTTCAGGGTCTATATAGAGAGGATCGTTTAATTGAGAATGATTTAATCTCATATTTTTTGTCCAATATCCTCTCTTTGGTAAGTGAGGAGGTAAATGGAGAGCTTATGAAACCCTTTACAGAGGAGGAGATCATTGAGGTTATATGGTATATGGAGCGAGATAAAGCACTAGGACCAGACGACTTCTCTATTCATTTTTTCAGAGTTTGTTGGTTAGTAATAAGAAAAGACATCCTAAGGTCAAATCCTTTTAGCTAAAATCCAAAGTTGGTGGATGCACCAATTCCACTTTCCTTGCGTTAATTCTTAAATAAGTCAACCCAATCATGTTTGATAGATTCAGGCCAATTTCGCTTTACAATGCCTCTTATAAAATCCTTTCTAAACTCTTAGCTAATAGGCTCAAGCCTATGTTAGGGAATTTGATCTCCCCTCTTCGAGGTGGGTTTTTCAAAGGGAGACACATTCTAGATAATGTGATACAAGTGCAGGAAGCCATGTATTTCAGCTATCAGAGACAGGAGAAAGGCATGCTAATCAAGCTTGATATGGAAAATGCTTTTGATCGGGTAAGGCTTTCCTTCCTTTACAAAGTCCTTCGTTGATTTGGGTTCAAATTAGAATTTTCAAATTTGATAAAATCGTGTACAAATAGACCTTGTATAGCACCATTAGTAATGGAAGACTGACAAATTTCTTTCAAGCAAGAAGGGGTCTTCGACATGGTTGTCCGCTCTCGTTGTTCATGTATATTCTAATGGATGATACTTTAAGCAGAAAGTTATCTGCAGAAAAATAAGTTGGGATTATTTCAGACATCAAGTAATAAAGAGGGGTAGAATCTATCAATCATGCTTTCTTTATGGATGATTCACTTCTCTTGGGAGGGGCCTCGCTCAAGATGGCAAGAGCCTTCAAAGAAATTCTGCAAAAAAATTGTCTTAATTTAGGAACTCTTAATAACAATAGAAAGAGCGCATTGTATGGTTGGAACACTGATCATTCAACAATCCTGAGCATATCACACATATTAGTATTTACTAGACATGACACCCAAGAAAAGATTAAATATATGGGTCTTCCTTTAACCTTGGGCCAAAACAAACCTTCTCTTTGCCTGGAAGTAATAAGTAAGATAAAAGCAAAAATTGCCTCTTGGGGCAGGCAATGGCTCATGAAGGCATAGAAGCTCATATTGATTAATTCAGTACTGTCAACCCTTCCAATATATCAATCCTCTCTTCTCCTTGCTCCAAAAGCAATTATGGACCATATTTCCAAGCTTATTCACGACTTCCTCTAGAGAGGTGGAAAAGGAAATCAGAATAGAATGCATCTAGTTAACTGGGATATAGTTAAAAGACCTATTTTATAAGGTGGCTTACATATCAGAGATCTAGGTATGGAAAATATCGATATGGGAGGAAAATCCGGGTATGGAAAATCAGATATTTGGGTATGGAAGGTGGCTTACAGATTAGAGATTTGGGTATGGAAAATTAGAGATCTGGGTATGGAATGTGGCTTACAGATCAGAGATCTGGGTATGGAAAATATTTGCTGACCAAAAATACCCAGTTAGTCAATGTTTTTTGGAAAAAATATCTCTTGGGAAGAACTCTGATAAATCTCCAAATAGAAAATACTCCCAAAGGCTCACTAACATGGAATTTATGGCGTCGAGGACTTGAATTTTTTCAAAAGCACATATTTTGAATCCCAGGAAATGGTACGAAAACACTAATATGGGAAGATAATATCAAAGGGTATACCCCATTAGCATCCAAAGTCTTCCTCATGGAGATCAAGCTTTGGCTTGTTAATAAAGGGCTCCTACAGTTAGCAGATATCTCCTTGTGGGACAACAAAGGAAATTGGGTCACATGGCAGTTTCTAGATCTGTCGAAATGTCTTATTCCACACAAAAAAAAATTGTTGACAGAGCTGAGATATTAGGTCCAATTCATTTTTCACTCAAGGATAAGTGGGGATGGGGAAAATCCATCAAATATACAGTAACGCAAGGCTACTCTGCTCTCTAGTCAAATCTGATACCACTTCATGCTGCCTCTCTTTGGAAATCCGTTTGGAGCTCTTTCAGTATCCCCAAGATATAAAACATTCACTTGGTTTTTAATGCATAAGAGAGCATTAACAGGTCAAAATTTGACTAGGAGGGTATTTTTAGGCCCTTATAGATGTTGTATATATAATCAAGCCACAGAAACATCTATTAATCTATTTTTTGAATGTGAATTTACTCAAAAATCCTGGGTACATATGTTACATAGGTTACAGGTTCAAACTCCATCGTAGATAGTAGTAGTATGTCTTTTTACAAGATAGAATTCAAGGTATCCTGGAATCCTTTCAAGCAAACCCGTTTGGAGAAAAATTTAGCAATCTATATGAAAATTTCTTTGGTGGAAAATATGGCTCACGAGAAATGACTGGATCTTTAACAGCAATCCCATGAAGCTAGAGTTCGTTGCAAGAAAATAGAAGGCCTTGTTATTGGAAGTCGTGGGAATCCAAGCTTTCAAACTCGATCCCACAACTCTCCCAGCCGAGCATCAATGGAAAGGTTCTTTTCCACAGGATAAAATACAAAAGGTTCCAGGAAATCCTTTCATTAAATCAAAATGGCGCTTGAGACTTCCGAAAAATGAATTTATAGATTGGTGGAAAAAGAAAAACAAAGTCTTAGTTTTCTTCGATGGAGCTTCCAAAGGAAATTCGAGGATATCCAGAGCAGGGGGAATGATATACTATCAGGGAGGAACGTTAGAAGCTAGTTTCAATTGGGGCTTAGGGAATAGCATGAACAATCAAGCATAAATACTTGCACTTTTAAAGTCCTATCAGATCGTGAAGGAATCTGGACACAAAGACTTGCAAATATTTGGAGACTCGGAAATGCTAATCAAAGTTTTAAATACTGATAAACTGTTAAAAAATCTGTCCTTGAACATGAATCTATAGAGGCTTCACTTCATCTTGTTATAATTTCCTGTGTCACCTCTCATCATATCCTTTGAGATTTGAATAAGCGGGCGGATTCTAAAGCTAACCGGGGCTTTCAATTACCTCCAGGAATGTTACGTCTGAATGAAGGACCTAGTTTGAAGCATGAAACCCCATAATGGAGAATCTAGAGGCACTGCCACATGCCCTATTCTTAGAAATGAGCAGTTTTGGAAACAAGGAATTGTAAATCTCAACATATATGTAATTTGGTTGAAGGCCATGCCCAACCAGGTTTTTTTAATACAAAAAATATATATATACGTTTTAGTTAAAATAAGAAATTGAATTTGTTGGGATTGTGGTACAAAAACTCATAAATTAGTCTTGATCATTTATTTGAATGAAAAAACTATAAATAATTAAATTAAATTGTTTACAAAATAATTATTTGTGAAATGGTTGTGTTTATGGTGAAAATCGTGATAAATAACTCTTACATGTACATGTCCAGGTGACAAATAATTATTAGCACCACTTTATGGTACTTTTCAACATGGAATTTCTCTTAATATACATGAGTAAAAACATAATTTCCAATAGAAATATACACCATTTTAACATCACAATAGTATATGTGGTGCTAATACCACCACCTTTTGATCTGCCAAGCAGATCTACAAAACAAGATAGTTTTAGAAAAACAGGACCGCAGAGCAATAACAGATATACAGTTAAATCAATAAACAAGATGCAAAACACATTAAAACATTACAGAGAGACACAGATATAACATGGTTCACCCAAACGATGGGCTATGTCCACAAAGAAATTTTCCAGTCCTTTTATTACAGTCCAGAAAGATAAAGGGATACACCCTGCAGCAAAACCGCTGCACTTCCTCTTCACGCTCTCACAGTCTCTCTTCCAGTACAATACAATACCATATCCAGTCGATTTACCATGCACTCTTTTATAGGGAAAATACCATGGGAAAAATTCTAGGGTTAACCCAATACCGTGGGTCCGCAATACTGTTGGACAAGGCAGGGGAAACGAGTGTATAGTACTCCTAGGTTACAATCACAACTGAATAATATCTCTGGATCTGGAAGATTATGCTCCACAACCAACAATCTCCCACTTGGAGACTAATCACAACAACTCTACCCCTATTGCACTTATTGGACCTTGGACTTGGAAAATTTCTTCTTTTCACCTTCATGCTTTAAGGCCAACAGAAACCGAGCAGGAACTCAGTTTCTCTCTGGTTACTCCCTTTGTCAACATGTCTGCATGATTCTGGCTAGTGTGAATCTTTTCTAGTTTTAACAGTTCTTCATCTAGAACAGATCTTATGAAGTGGTACTTGAGTTCTATATGTTTAGTCCTTGAATGAATGGCACTCTGGCTGTCACTATATAACCTACTATTCTCATGTTTCTTACCCAATTCTTCCATGAACCTCTGCAACCAAATCATCTCCTTACTAGCCTCTATAGCAGCAACATACTCTGCTTTCGTTGTTGAAAGTGCAACAACCTGTTGCAGTTTTGAAATCCAACTTATTGTTGTTCCACCTACAGTGAACACATACCCTGTGTTGCTCCTCCTGCTGTCTTTATCACCAGCCATATCTGCATCAACATATCCCTATAGAACAGTGTCTGAACCTCCAAAACATAATGCATGAGAAGTGGTACCTCTCAAATACCTGAGAATCCACTGTACTGCTTTCCAATTCTCTTTACCTGGATTATTCATATACTTGCTCACAACTCCCACTGCATGTGCAATATCTGGTCTTGTGCACACCATGGCATACATCAAGATCCCAAATGCTGATGAATAGGGAATCTTGGACATGTAATCTATCTCTTCCTGTGTCTCTGGACACATATGCCTGCTTAGTTTGAAATGGCTTGCCAAAGGTGTGCTGACTAGTTTTGCATTCTGCATTCTAAACCTTTGCGACACCTTTTCTATGTATTGACCTTGAGACAATGTCAATTTGCGATTTTTCCTGTATCTTGTTATTCTCATACCAAGGATTTGCTTTGCAGCACCCAAATCCTTCATCGCAAATGATTTGGCTAGTTTTCTTTTGAACATATTTATATCCTGCATGTTAGACCCTGCAACAAGCATGTCATCCACATACAATAACAAGATAATATATCTTCCGTTATCTAGCCTCTTGAAATAAACATAGTGGTCAGAATGACATCTATCATAACCTTGTTATGTCATAAACTTATCAAATTTTAAATACCATTGCCTTGGAGCTTGCTTCAGGCCATACAAGCTCTTCTTTAGCCTGCAAACCAAATTCTCCTTCCCTTTGACCTCATACCCTTGTGGTTGCTGCATATAAATCTCTTCCTCCAAATCCCCATGGAGAAAGGCCGTTTTTACATCTAATTGTTCAAGATGCAAATCTTCTACCACCACTAGACTTAAAATAGTTCTAATTGAAGTCATTTTAACAACAGGAGAAAATATTTCATCAAAGTCTATACCTTTCTTTTGTGCAAACCCCTTTACAACAAGTCTATCCTTGTACCGCTTCTTTCCTCCATCTTCTTCCTTCAACATGTAAACCCATTTATTCTGCAATACCCTTTTTTCTGCAGGCAACTTAACCAGATCCCAAGTCTAGTTTCTTACCAATGAGTCCATCTCCTCATCCATGCCTTGCTCCCACTTCTTTCTAGTTTCTACCTGCATTGCTTCTTCAAAACATTCTGGCTCACCAGAATCAGTCATCAATAAATAATATAGTGAAGGAGAGAATCGTTCAGGGTGTCTACTTAACCTGGTAGACTTTCTTACAGTTGCAGGAGTTTCAGGTACCTACTGCTGCTCTTGATTTTCGGGTGCTTTTGGAACTTCATTTTCTTTGATTTCATCAAGCACTGTGTACTCTGTGTTTTCCTTTTCTTCTTTTTTTCCCTGCAACTGATCTTTGTACATGACCTTTTCATTGAATACTACATCTCTACTCCTAATGATTTTGCGATTTTTAAGATCCCATAAGCAATAACCAAAATCATCAACCCCGTATCCAATAAAGGCACATTTCTTGGATTTAGCCTCAAGCTTTGTTCTATCATCTTTATCAATATGGACAAATGCTTCACAACCAAAAGTTCTCAGAAATGAGTATTTTACCTGTTTACCTGTCCATGCCTCCTCTGCAATGCCACCATCCAAAGCGCTTGAAGGCCCTCTGTTTATTAAATAAACAGCAGTGTTTATAGCATCAACCCAAAATTGTAAGGACAACCCTGCATGCAATCTCATACACCTTGCACGCTCCATGATTGTTCTGTTCATCCTTTCTGACACACCATTTTCTTGGGGTGTTCCAGGGACTGTCTTCTCTCTACGAATCCCATTATGTGAACAGTAACTGTCAAACTCCTTGCTGCAGTACTCGCCTCCATTATCAGGTCTGAGACATTTCAACCTTTTTCCTGTCTCATTCTCAGCCAAAGCTTTCCACTTATTAAAAGTATCAAACACATCAAATTTCTGTCTAATGCAATAAACCCAAGTTTTTCTAGTTGCATCATCAATAAAAGTAACATAATAACGAGAGCCACCAAGAGATTGTACCTGAGCTGGTCCCCATACATCTATATGACAAGCTCTAACTTTTCACTCTTCTTTTGTTTCCCAACCTTGAGAAATCTAACTCTCTTCTGTTTTCCATAAACACAGTTCTCACAAAATTCCAAACTTACCTGCTTCAGATCTGGAAACAGTTTCCTTGAGTGGAGAATTTGCATCCCCTTCTCACTCATGTGGCCAAGCCTATGATGCCACAACGCTGCACCTGTTTCTGTGGAAGCTACAAAAATAGAATAATCAGTATTATGAGGACATAAATATAACGTACCTATCCTATCTCTTTTTGCAATTACCATTGATCCTTTAGTGACCTTCCACCACGTTTTTCCAAACATAGACAAACAGCCGCCATCTCCCAACTGCCCTGTTGAGATCAGATTTCTTTTCATAGCAGGAATGTACCTTACATCCTTTAGCAACCAGTCATTTCCATTATTTAGCTTAATCCGTACCTTACCCTTTCCAACAATTTTACATGGTTCATCATCCCCCAATAACACATGCCCAAAATCACCTTGAACATAATCATAAAAGAATTTCCTATGGGGTGTAGCATGACATGAATCCCCTGAATCTACTACCCAGTAATCACTAGTATTATCTAATGCAAGAATCAAAGCAACTTGTAACACATCACCTGCTACATTAGCTTCCTGGGTAGTCTCTTGTTGCCTCTCACCTTTCTTCTTTGGTGCTCTGCAGTCTTTCTTTAGATGTCCTTTCTTACCACAGTTCCAGCATTCTATTTTTCTGAACTTGGACTTGGATCTTGCCTTTTTAGACTTGCCGCGATTTCCTAGGGTCCTTCCTCTCTCGTTTTGTCTCCCTTTGCTCTCTATGGTCAACGCATTACCTAATGTCTCACCTATTCTTTTCCTTTGCATTTCCTCGCTAAGAATTACACTAACAACATCATCAAACTTAAGAGTGTTTGAACTAGGGACAGAGTTACTTACAGCCATGACCAAGCTATTCCAGCTTTTTGGCAATGAGCACAAGATTAGAAAATCCCTAACCTCATCATCAAAGTTCAGTTTTACAAAACTTAACTGACTGGTAAGTGTATTAAACTCATTTAAATGGTCAGCAACAGATCCACCTTCTAACATCTTCATATTAAATAAACGCTTCATTAAAAATACCTTGTTAGAAACCGAGGGTTTTTCGTAGAGCTTACTCAATGTGCTCATCACACCCTCTGTTGTTTTTTCTTTCGAAATATTGAAGGACACTAACGAAGCCAGGCACAGCCGTATTGTTCCTAGTGCCTTTTTGTCAAGAACCTCCCATTCTTCATCCTTCATAGCCGCTGGCTATTTTGCTTTTCCGCCCAACGGTAGGTACAGATATTTCTGGTACAAATAGTCCTCCATTTGCATCTTCCATAACTGATAGTTTTGGCCGTTAAATTTCTCGACCCTAAACTTTCCTTCTTCTGCCATTGCTCCCACTTGAACCAGGAACCCTTCTTTCCTGCGAGTTTACCAACCAAATAGACCTTTTGGCTCCAATACCAATTGTTAGAAAAACAGGACCGGAAAGCAATAATAAATATACAGTTAAATCAATAAACAAGATGCAAAACACATTAAAACATTACAGAGAGACATAGATATAACATGGTTCACCCAAACGATGGGCTACATCCACAGAGAAATTTGCCAGTCCTTTTATTACAGTCTAGAAAGATGAAGGGATACACCCTGCAGCAAAACCGCTGCACTTCCTCTTCACACTCTCACAGTCTCTCTTCCAGTACAATACAATACCATATCCAATCGATTTACAATGCTCTCTTTTATAGGGGAAATACCATGGGAAAAATTCTAGGGTTAACCCAATACCATGGGTCCGCAATACTGTTGGCCAACACACATCCCAAAAAAAAAAATTTGGGGGCTCCGCCCCCGAACCCCAAGGCAGGGGGAACGAGTGTACAGTACTCCTGGGTTACAATCACAACTGAATAATATCTCTGGATCTGGAATATTAGGCTCCAGAACCAACAGATAGAACCTTAAAAATAATAACAAACACAACAAATGGAATATAATAAATCCAAAAACGATTCATCCATCTTATTATTAAGAAATGAAGGCATCTTTATAGAGTAGTTGCTACAATAAGAAATGGGTTTTGGTGAATCAAATCTAGCTACCAGTAGTTTTCTAAAAGTTACTTCATTATTTCACTAACCAACTTCATCTTGGGTGAATGTGCAGAATTCTTGGAAAATATGCCTTCTCTCATGTTTGCATGTGCATGCTTCTTGTTAACTGTTTCATTCTTTGGAGCAGGTACCTTCTTGGTAGAAGTTCACTCCTCCTCCTCCTCCTTGATAGGGATGTGCGTATTCTTGGGATCTATGCGTAGGCTTCCCAATTCCTCCCTATTTGGATCAGAAGTATCCCTACTTCTGGTAACTACTGAGGAAATAATTATTGCATGGCATTATGAGAGAACCATTTGGATTGTGCTGGATTTTTCCCTGCCCTGCCAACCAGATAAGAGGTGTGATGAGATCGAGTATCTAGTAAGGTATCAACTAAAAGAGGAGGTTGGAAGTAAGGGGTATGGGTAGAAGGATTAGAGATGATAATGGATTCATCAAGAAAGGAAGGTTCAAAATGATTAAGGTTGTTTACATTGACCACATCATGGATGCTAAGTCAGGGAGGCAAATCAAGGCAATAGGAATTCTCTCCAACCTACTGAAGGATGGTATAAGGACCATAATGGATAGGTTTAATCTTATGATGGCGTTGGGTCTGAAACTGAAATGTATCCATATACAACCAAACATTATCACCATGAGATAGAGAAAGGGGATTGCAATGGACATCATGCCGAGCTTTATAATGATCTTGAGAATATTGAAGGGAAATTGTGACTTGAGCATGTTTATAAGCTAGTTGTTGGAGGAAATATTGGGAATATTGTTGTTACCATTGTTGATAGATTGATCCTTGAGGATTAAAAGTGAGAGGAAATTTGAAAGGAGATAAGGGTTGATAGCCATAACATGCCTCAAAACGAGACATACCAGTGTAAGAGTGAGTGGCATGATTATAACTGTGTTGCATGATATGCAAGTAGGTGTCCCATTATTTGTTGTGAAGAAAGGAGATACTAAGGGCATGAACAAGGATGTGATTAACTACCTGAGTTTTACCATCACTTTAGGAGTGGAAAGTGGTAGAAAATTGAAGATGGCACCCCAACAAAGACCATAATGTCTTCCAGAATGTGCTCAAAAAGTGAGAGTCGCGGTCTGATAAAATAGATGTGGGAAAACCAAAATGAGACCAAACATGGTGAAAGAATAAGTCATAATGTGTCTGCAGCAAAGGTAGTATGAGTACATGGAATAAAAAAGGACAACTTGGAAAACTGACGAACAACAATCCAAATAGAATCATGCTTCCTAAAATTGGGGGGTAAACCACTAAGAAAATCCATGTAGATGGACTCCCATGGATAGGAGGGGATAGGAAGAGGATGATACATACCATATTTACTGTTGGAAAGATTATACTGATTGCATAAATAATAGGCACGAATGAAATTCTCCACTTGATGCTACATAGGAGGAAAAAATAAATGACGTTGTAGATGGTGAAGTGTCTTTTTGGTACCAAAATTCCCACCATAGGAAGAAGCATGGGCCTATTTCATGAGAAGAAGATGGTCATAAGAAGTAGGCACACCTAGTTGATTAAGTTTGTAAATCCAACCATCATGAATTGAATAATCCAAAAGGGGTGTTTGATTGATTTTAGTTGGGCAATGCAAGGCCTCCCAAATTTGACCAAAGAAAGCATCAGAAGCATAGACGTGTTTCCAAGCATCATAAACAGCACATTGAACTTCCAAAAATTTTACCACTTGAGAGGGAGGATGACTGAGAAATTATACCATACGATTGTAAGTACCCTTTTTATATTTAATCACCAAGTGAAACTATTAAATGTAGGAATCCCACTTCAGATGCCTTTACTCCTAAATTTTTGTCTGAGAATTAATAAAAATCAAGGGGTGATGATCATTGTGCATAATGGTTTCCTTCCCCAAAATGTAGTGGCCCCATTGTTTTAAATATTACAGTATGTTGTAAAACTCCTTATCATAGGTACTGTAGTGGATTTTGGCATCAAAAAGAGCTTCAGAATGTTAGGAAACAGGTTTGCGTCCATATTTAAGTACTACCCCAATAGAAAATTGAGAAGCATCAGTCTCAATTTCAAATGGTTGTTGAAGATATGGGAGATGCAGCATTGGAGTAGAACAAAGATCATTCTTGAGAGACTAAAATTGTTGTTGAGCAAGAGGTTATCCAAACGAAACAAAACCGATTTGATAAGTGGTGCAAGGGACAAGCTAGTTGAAAAAAATTGGCCATGAATTTATAATAGAAGTTAATGCCCCCCATAAAAATTTTGAGATCGGAGGCACTAGTAGGATAAGGACACTCAACTAATGCACACACCTTAGAATCATCCGGGAGAATCCCAAGTTGATCAATGATAAAACCAATATATTGGACATAGGTTTGTCCAAGAAAATATTTTATTTCTTTGACCTGTAACTTATGCTCCCCTAATAGCCAAAACACAGGATATCTTGAATATGATCCTCTTGTGAGGTGCTAAAAATAAGAACATCATCTAAATAAATGACCACAAACTTACCTAGATGGGGTTTAGATGAAATGCATAAAGGTGTTTGGTGCATTAGTGAGGTGAAAAGGCATCACAAGCCACTCATAGAGTTCAAATATGGTCTTAAAAGTGGTTTTCCAAACATCAAAGTGATGCATACGAACATGATGATACCCAGTTGTGAGATCCATATTTGTGAAATAGAGATATCCTTGCAACTCGTCAAGAAGGTCATTAATGTGGGTGAATGGATAATGGTTTTTTACTGTAGCCTTGTTGAGGGATCGATAATCAGTGACCAAGTGCCATTCCTCAGATTCTTTTTGGGGATGATAAAGGTAGGGGAGGCACATGGGGAAGGAATCATATCAAGAGGGAAAGGATGAGTGAGATTACCAGGCTTGATAAGGAGAACCATACATAAGGAATCACATTGATTGAGACTTAGGGAATGGACAATGGCTGGGGGAGATCGGAAGACTGGTTTTTTTAAATATGAAGAGGTAAACATATAGGTCCAACCCTCATGGTACAAATGATACTGGTGAGTGTGGACATGATAAATGGCTTTGTGTTGTGCTTGGTAAGAAGCCCCAAAAGGATATCAACACAATCAAGAGGAGATACATCACAATCAACAGTTTCACGGAAAGGGCCAATGGAAAATGTCACTACATAACATTGGGTCACCATGAAGTGAGGCTTGTATTTTTGCACCCAACCGAGCTGATTGGGATGACGGTGGGAAGTGGTAGGAAGGAAAAGGTGCTAAACTAGATCAAATTTTTCTTACTACCATTATCCATAATCAATGTGTCCAAGTGTTGTTTGATTTGGAAATTACAGGTGAAGAGAGGGGCTTGGCCCGCTTGAGTTGTGACAGAAATGGAAGTAGGCATAATTTCTAAGGATATATCACGAATGGTAGGATTCTCCAAATAAATAGGAGCATCAGAAGGAAGGCTAGAAGAGGGCTCGGGATCTGCAACAACAAACTCTTGACAACAGGCTTTGAAGAATGTTGTCCTTGCAACACACGCCAGTCTACATAAGAATGAAATCGGGTACGATGATATGTGCACTAGGTACCAGGATTGGGAGAGCGAGGAGAGGATGATTGATTGGGTGATGAAGGGGTGGAATAGGGAGGGGGAAGGTGCAAGTGAGGGGCTCCCTTCCTTACACTACAAGAGCATAAAAAAATACATTGTTTAGAGTGGAGGAGTCAAAGAGACCAACTTCTTCACAATAGAAAAGAAAAATACCAGAATTAAACTTAACCACAAGTACCCGTTTGCAATCATGAATGTTGAGTTGACTATGAAGCTTTTAGAAGACATCAATATAAGCTTGTATCGATTGACCTATCGATTGTCGGAGCTCAATCCAACGAGCTTATAAATACTGAAGATATCCAGTGGGATAAAAACAATCCTGCAAAGCTTGACAAAGATGATCCCAAGTGTGAATAGGAAAAGTATGGGAGGACTTAGCAGCATTAGTACCAATATCGACCACTAATGTAGAAGAAACTAAATATGAATCCCACCATTGTTGCACCACACCCTCTAATTGCAAACTAGCAAATATAAAGCTTGGTTTCCCCATCGGGATCTAGGCGGGTGCGAAAGTATGTGGACAGACTCCTAATCTAGGAATCCAATAGATCCCCTTTCGTATACCCATTATACTTGGGTAGCTAATAGTGAGTGTCCAAAGGAAAATGGGACGGAGGGGCCTACTTGTAATGTCCCCGACCCTCCAACCGGCGAAGAGGACACTACCATGGCCTTAACCATCCAGGAAACCAGCCCCATGAACATGTGCATTCATAAAATACTGAAACAAAATGCATTGAAGTAGAACGTACACAGATACATAATTATTTATCATACACAGCGGAAGAAACATACATTCATACAAGCATTCAACATGTTCACCATATTCATTAACAATAAAATGATTGCAGGAGTAATATAGACAAGATTACTTATCTTATGAAGAAATCGTTTCGCAACCAGCTACGTCGCTGCAACGTTCCACCCAACCATAGGCTAGCATGTTCCTAAATCTCTCATCAATGCTGCCAACCCCGAGCTGGGCATGATTCCCCAAGGAATAAGGAACAAGCAGGCTTACACATAGCCAAGGATACACAAAACACAGCCAAGCCAACACAGTTGTGTTTATTGGACCATCAAGGAGCTGGGAAAGGCTAAATGCTAAGCTGGTGAGCCCATTACAAATCTAGGAACACCTACACCAGAACTAGCATGACTTCTAAGACACCCACACACACCCAACACAAGGAATCAGTCCCTTCTTTGCTACACAGTCCCTCAGGCCTTGACTTCCCTTCCATTGCTATTCAGGGG
This sequence comes from Pseudotsuga menziesii, assembly GCA_001517045.1. NCBI lineage: Eukaryota > Viridiplantae > Streptophyta > Pinopsida > Pinales > Pinaceae > Pseudotsuga > Pseudotsuga menziesii. Next base: position 272,355 of record LPNX010659036.1, on the reverse strand, counting down.
TTGTGGAGAAGAAAGCCAGCCCTCTAGCTCTGTCTATGTGGTTTCCAAACACACTAGGTTTATCAAGCAAACCAAGCCCCCATCCCTGCTCCCAACACAGTCTGAAGACCAACCACTGCAAACATGCAATCACACAAGCGATTCACAGCTTGGTTAAGGAAAACAACTCCTGAGTTGTTCTTAGCCCTATCGTGGCCAAAACGACTCACAAAACAAACTACAACAGCCCCCAAAATGTAAAGAAGACCCCAACAAAACACAACGTAAGGGAGATCACATCAAACCCACGAATCAATCTGTGAGGAAAGTATACACCTACACCATCCGCAAAATTCGTAGAGGAAAACTGCGTGAGTAAAACCAGGAAAATCCTGTGCGTGAGAATGAGAAAGACTCCCTCCCCTGTGTGAGGATGAACAACTCTGCCTATGCGTGAGGATGAGCCGAAAATGGAGAGAATGGCGTAGTGGAAAGAGTGGAATGAGGGGTGTAGTCATTCTTCTTCCCATTGTGAGGTTCAATCCGATGGTGGAGTGTGCGTGTGGGCAAGGACTGACAATCCTGCCACACTCCACTCCTAGCCATAACTGCCTCAACTACTCAGCAAAACATTAAAGTGGTAGTTGGATAATACAAGGAAATATGGGCAATTCAAACAGGGTGGTGACACATGGATTTTCCCCCCCATAGCCCAAGGTTTGACATCCCCCACCCTTATCCTTATGAGAATCATGCCCCTTCTCAATTTAGTTGCCGTGAACATAGTTGGTTGGGGTTCATCTTAATTAAATATGCATATCTACATGATGACAAAACTTAATATATGCCATATACCACGATAGACCATCGGCAACGATTTCGTTCGCCGAAACATAACACAATTAAATCGATGGTGGGGCTTTTGCCTTTAACTCCACACCGCGATTCATTACAATATATACATCATGTATGTTTAATGCAATGGGGTCAAAACCGGGGTGTTACATTCCCCTCCCCCTTCAATAGCACTGTCCTCAGTGCTTTACAAAATTTGAACTAAATGCTACACTGGTATTGCCTCAGTGTTCCGCAGAATTAAACAAAAATGGATGTGTCAATCGCATGGAATCCTCTAGCTCCCATGTAGCCTCTTCAGGTCCGTAGTGCTCCCATTGCACCTTTACTGACCTATGGCTCGGTTCTGGAGCATTGTGACCTTCCTGTTGAGGATGCGCATTGGCTCGGTTCGAAACTCTCCCTCGGGTTCCACCTGAATCACATCCCAATTTATCACATGGTTAGGATCATGTACATATCTCTTAAACAAAGAAACATGAAAAACATTATGATCTCTAGTACTAGCAGGCAATGCAAGTCTATATGCAACTGGCCCTATTCTCTCAATCACTTCAAACGGCCCACAATATCTTGGTGACAGCTTGGCACAACTTCCAAGCTTCAAGGAACTCTTCCTTGCCCTCACTCTGAGGTAAACATGATCCCCAACACTGAACTCCCTATTCACCCTATGCTTATCTTCATAGCTCTTTTGTCTTTCATGTGCTGCTTTCATATTCTGCCTGATCTTTACAATCTCTTGCTCCATTTCCTTGAGCAATTCTGGTCCAAGCACAATCCCGTTCACTGGGTTATCCCAAGTCACTGGTGTCCTACACCTTCTTCCATACAAAGCTTCATACGGACTCATCCCCAAGGATTCCTTCTGTCCATTGTTATAAGCAAACTCTACCAAGTGTAAGTAATCTTCCCACTTGGTTGGTTTGTCCATCACGTACATGCGAAGCATATATTCAAGCACCTGATTAAATCTCTCTGTCTGCCCATCTGTCTGAGGATCGTATGTAGTGTTCAAGTTTAGCTTTGTACCCAAATATGCAAACAACCGCTTCCAAAAGTTGGAAGTGAACTTGACGTCTCTGTCAGAGACTATTGCCTTCGGCAATCCATGCAATTTGAATATCTTCTTCATGAAGATCTTTGCAATGTCATCCGTCTTATGTGAAGACTTCACCGGTATAAAATGTGCTGCCTTTGTCAACTTTTCCACCACAACCATGATGGAATCATGTTGTCTCTAGGTCATCGGTAATCCTGTAATAAAATCCATGGAAATAACTTCCCATTTCCATTCTAGAAATGGAAAAGGCTGCAACAATCCTGCTGGATGTTGATGCTCAACCTTTACCTGTTGACATTTCATGCACCTCGAAATGTACTCAGCCATATCCCTTTTCATTCCTGGCCAAAAGTACTTCTTTCTAGCTGTAGCAATGGTCTTTTGGTATCCTGGGTGACCGAAATATAGAGCTTGATGGATTTCACCCATAACAACTCTCTTCAAACCTGCTACATCTGGAATATAAATTATACCTTTATAAGTGAGAAGCCCATCTTCTTCCAATTTATATCCCTCATACCTCTTCTCAAGACTTTGTTGTTGTAATTTGTCTTTTACCTACTCATACAATTCATCTCCAGCAGCATGACTAACAATCTGCTGCTTCAAATCCGATTGGCAAATACTAAGAGATGCCACATGCATTTCTTGCATATTCCTGCTGAGTGCATCATCTACCTTGTTCTCCTTTCCCTTTATGTGCTTGATTTCAAAATCAAACTCACATAGAAATTCCAGCCATCTCGCTTGTCTAGCATTCAGAGTAGGCTGATCAAACAAATACTTCAGTCCACAGTGATCTGTTCTGAGCTCAAATATCCTGCCCATCAAGTAATGTCTCCACATCTTGAGAGCATGTACTATGGTTGCAAGCTCTAGATCATGGGTGGCATAGTTCTTCTCATGCTCCTTCAGCTTTCTTGACTCATAACATATCACATGGTTTTCCTGCATAAGGACTCCTCCAAGCCCTTGTCCACATGCATTGGTACACACCATAAAATCTTTCTCTGGATCTGCAACTTTCAATACTGGTGCACTGGTGAGAAGATTCTTCAACCTCTGGAAACTTTCTTCACACCTCGATGTCCATTCGAACTTCATCCCCTTCTTTTGTAAAGAAGTGATGGCATGTGCAACTCTGGAGAATCCCTCAATGAATCTACTGTAGTATCCTACAAGTCCCATAAAAGATCTTACATCTGTCACATTTCTTGGAGTAGGCCAATTCATAATGGCTTCAATATTTTTAGGGTCCATAGATATACCCTGCTCTGAGATAATGTGACCCAAGTACTGAATTCTATCTCTATAGAAGTCACACTTGCTTAGTTTTGCATACAATTGGTGCTCCCCAAGCAATTGCAATGTCAAAATCAAATGCTCTTCATGCTCTTTCTCATTCTTAGAATAGACAAGAATGTCATCAAGGAAAACAAGAACAAACTTGTCCAAATATCTGCTGAAGACACTATTCATAAGGCACATAAATGTAGCTGGTGCATTTGTGAGACCAAATGGTACCACTACAAACTCATAATGTCCATACCTTGTCCTGAAGGTTGTCTTATGAATGTCTTCATCCTTTATTCTCACATGATGGTAACCAGACCTCAAGTCAATCTTGGAAAATACCTTTGCTCCTCTCATTCGATCAAAGATGTCATCGATCCTAGGCAAAGGATATTTATTCTTCACAGTAACCTTGTTCAATTGTCTGTAATCAATACATAACCTGAGTGTACCATGTTTCTTCTTTACAAAAAGAACTGGTGCTCCCCAAGGAGACACACTCAACCGGATATACTTCCTTTCCAATAAATCTTGTGGTTTCATCTTCAACTCTAGAATCTCTGGTGTACTCATCCTGTAGGGTGTCTTGGACACTGGTGCTGCTCCTGGTACAAGTTCAATTGTGAAATCAATGTCCCTATTTGGAGGAATCCCTGAAATCTCTTCAGGAAACACATCCCTGAATTCCTGTAACACCTGATAGTCCTCCAACCTAGGAGTTTCATCTCCTGATGTCTCCAAAATATAAATTGCATACAGCTGGCAACCCTTCCTACATAACTTCTTTAACTGCATTGCTGAAACCTGCCATACTGAAATCACCTTTGGAATACCTTTCACAACTACTAGGTTCCCCTCTTCATTCATGCATTTGAAAGTCTTATTGTAACAGTCAAGCTTCACCCTGTGAGCTTCTAACCAATCCATTCCAATGAGAACATAATAGGAACCAAGCGGTAGAACATTCAGATCTACACAAGTGACCAATCCATCCATGAACAATGGACATTTCTCTATCACTTCACTGACTTTTCTCTTAGTTCCAGTGGGTAGATAAACTAACCAAGACTTCCTATGCTTTACTTTCTTAAAAACACAAATCTCCACTACTCTAGGAGTAATGTAACTGTGAGTAGAACCAGGGTCAATCAAAATAGAAACAGATTGTTCAACAATATTACCTGCAACTTCAACCACAGCTGCCTGGTGATCTGCCTGGTAGTCCTCCAGTGCTGTGTAAATCCTAGGGACTGGCCTTGCTACTTGACCCACTGTTTCTGCTTCTTGAATGTTGAAATCTGGCCACGCACTCTCATTCTCGAGTGGACAATTTCTACGCATGTGGGGTCCTCCACATTTCCAACATTGAAGTGGTCCTCTATTCTGTTGTGGATCCTTAGGATTTTCTCCTGTCATTCCAATTGGCTTACTCCGAGCTTGGGATGGCTACTTCTGCTGATTCCTAAAGTTAGAAGGTTTGAAACCTTTCCTTCTTAGGTCAAACTTCTCATTTTTCTTATCCTTCCATGCCTTAGGGTAATCCGGCTTACCTTTGCTTTGCTCATAGCAATACTTAGCCTTCCTTATTGCTTCTTCAAGAGTTCTGGGTTCATAAAACTCAATTCTATCTTTGTAAGACTGAGGTAATCCACTCAGAAAATGTTGGACCTTCACTTTTTCATCTATGATGTACCAGACATACCTCAACAGCTCCAAAAACTTATTTGCATATTCTTCCATGTTCCACTGCCCCAATCTCAGCTCATGGAACTCCTTAATCTTATCATCATAATACCTATCAGAGAGGTATTTCTGCTTGAAATACTTCTTGAACTATTTCCACTTAAGCCTCCTTTCATTGATCCTCTTTACTTGCTTGAAGTGTTCCCACCAAATGGACACTCTTCCATTCAGATTGAATATGGAAACTCTTGCCTTCATGTTTCCCGAATAGTCATGCACTTGAAAGTACTTCTTTATTCCAAGAATCCAAGCTTCAGCCTCTTGTCCGGTCTTTACCTCACCTTCAAATGTAGGAGGTTTAGCTTTCCTAAATTCATCCTGAGAGCGGTCCCTATGGTGTCTCTTTCTTTTTCTTTTGCGAGAAGAAGAACTAGAATCCCCGTTGGATTCCTCAGAATCAGATGATCCACTAGAAGTCCTTCTCCTTCTCCTAGTACTGCTCTTACTACCTTCTGGTCTTGCTGTACCTCGTCCAGAGTCTATCTTTCTTTGCAAGTCTATCAAACTCTGTAACATTGCAGCATTCAACTGATGCTACTCTTCCTAGGCTCTGATCAAGCTTCTCATGGTGGCTGCAACATCTGACGGTGTCTCTTGGAATCTCCTCCCATTGGACTCAATGTCATCATTCCCATTACGGACATTTTCTCCCATGGCATCTTCTGCTCACTCGTAAGAATCCCAAGCATCATACCCATCATGGGTTGTCATGACTGAACCACCTCTGGCTTTACCACACTGTTCTCTCTGGAGTACTGCTCTTGGAAGTTATCTAAAGTTCTGCAAATGTGTTTGTATCAAACTGTAAGATGCATAATATTAATATGAATCAAAATTACTTACCTTTTCTTCTGGAAATTCATAAAACAACAATTATGCAAAAACACAAAATTTTCTCTATTTCATATTTAGCTTTGTGACCAAGGATAGTCTACTGAAATCTGTTGAAAACCGGCTGAAGACAGTCGAAAGTGCTCGAAAAACTATTGAGAAATTCTTTTGAAAAACCCAAATTTCCTTAGGCCCAATTGGACCTCTTCCCGGCTATTCTGCCGACACCGTGGTAGTCAAAATAACTACCCCTCTGATCTGCATCGGCGATCAAGTTGACTGTGCATCGGGTGCATAGTCCTTTGGGCAGCCGCAACGGCGGAAAGTGTTCTTACTTCAATTTTCACGGGCAAACGTCTAGAATTCCGATCGGCGATGTCAAGTACTGCTCATTGGGCATTTCGACAGTTGAAAATTCTAAGTTCTTCCACTGTATCGGCGAGTTACTCATCTGATTCCTTCTACTGCATCAACCTACAATGGTCTATTATCCCGCGTCTGATCGACAATAGCATAACCTGTTAGTCACCCAGCTTTCTGCAACGACGGCCAACAATTTCCTTAAGTCTTCCATAGCCATAAGTCTATCGGCGGTCGGAAGCACTAGTTGCTCCAGCGTCGGAGGGCTAGTTGACTAAGAAGCCGCAATGGCGGGTCACCTTCGTTGAACTTTTTTCGATCGGTGATCCGATCCACTAACATTTTTCGATGGTCGATGACCTCGTGCCTTAGAGAAAATTTGAATTTTCCTCTTGCCTTGTCTTTCGCGGCATCGGCTCTTCCATATTCTATTCATCGGCGATCCAAGTCACTATACTTCTTGTCATTGCGGCGATCTGAATGGAAACTTACCTCCTCTGTGGTTGCAATCGGCTATGTTATTGCGTCGGACAATCAGTCTTCTAAGCAACCGCAACAGCGGACGTTCAATCCACTAACCATCGGGTGGATAGTGTCCTAGACTACCGCAACGGTGAATCCTCAAACCTTTAACGTACCCGATCGATGACCCAATCCTCAATAACTTTTCGACGACCTTATACTTAAACAAAATTTTCAAATTTTCTTCTCATCGGCTGTCAGAAGTACTAATCACTGTGGCATTCGGCGGTTGAAGCCTCTATCCGTCGGAAGGATGGTTCACTGGCTAGCTGCAACGGCGGACGTTCAATCCACTAACCATCGCCGACAGCTGATGACTCCAGGACTTAGAAAAATTTTCAAAATTTCCCCTTTAGTCTTCCTTTTCGCCGCTTAATTAGCTCAATTCTCTTCTTTTTGTTGGTGAAATAGTTCCATCAGCAGCCGCAATGGTGGAACACCATCTTCGATCTTCTTCTGCTCGGCAGCCCAATCTACTAATGCTTTTCGATCGGCGAACTGATTTTGACTAGCATCGACAGTTGAAGCTTTTCCCTGTCGAAAGACTAGTGCTCTAGGCTTCCGCAATAGCAGATGCATGAAACACTATCTTCTTCCGATAGCCGATGATATTGGGCCTTAGAAAAAATTTTAAACTTTCTTTACTGCGTCGGTGGTCGGAACCACTAAGCGCTATGTGTCGGCGATTGGAGCAGCGGCGGTTGAACTTTTAATCATCGGCGTGCTAGTCCACAAGGCAAGCCGCAACGGCGGACTGACAACAACTAAGTTCTTCCGCGGTGTCGGTGAACCCAACAACTATTTTACGCCGACGGATGTCGAACACTTAGAAAATTTTCTACAATTTTCCTTCCAACTATCCTCCGTTGGTGTGTTTCCGCCTAGATCTTCGCTGCATCAAAAGTCCATCCCACTAAGTTTTCCGATGAACCGACAGTTTAGACACTTAGACAAATTTTGTGAATTTCCCAGTCATTCACCGATTTGTCCTGGGAAGAAGGCAACATGGCTCTGCTAACTAGTCTTTCACAGCCCATAGAGGCCCATGCTGCAACCTGCAAGCTCTGATACCACACTGTAACGTCCCTGACCCTCCAACCGGCGAAGAGGACGCTACCATGGCAACCAACCCCATGAACATGTGCATTCATAAAATACTGAAACAAAATGCATTGAAGTAGAACATACACAGATACATAATTATTTAACATACACAGCGGAAGAAACATACATTCATGTAAGCATTCAACATGTTCACCATATTCATTAACAGTAAAATGATTGTAGGAGTAATATAGACAAGATTACTTATCTTATGAAGAACTCGTTCCGCAACCAGCTACGTCGTTGCAACGTTCCACCCAACCATAGGCTAGCATGCTCCTAAATCTCTCATCAATGCTGCCACCCCCGAGCTGGGCATGATTCCTCAAGGATACACAAAACACAGCCAAGCCAACATAGTTGGGTTTATTAGGCCATCAAGGAGTTGGGAAAGGCTAAATTCTACGCTGGTGAGTCCATTACAGAGCTAGGAACACCTACACCAGAACTAGCCTGACTTCTAAGACACCCACACACACCCAACACAAGGAATCAGTCCCTTCTCTGCTACACAGTCCTTTAGGCCCTGACTTCCCTTCCAGTGCTATTCATGGGTTGTGGAGAAGATAAATATCTACATGATGACAAAACTTAATATATGTCGTATACCACGATAGACCATCAGCAATGATTATGTTCGCCGAAACATAACACAATTAAATCGATGGTGGGGATTTTGCCTTTAGCTCCACACCGCGATTCATTACAATATATACATCATGTACGTTTAATGCAATGGGGTCAAAACCGGGGTGTTACACTGCTGCTATTGTAAACGAATCAAATGATGTAGGACCTATGCCAATTCTTCCATTGATGAAGCAGGCCCAGAGTGAGAATTTGTTGAAGAGTATTCTCAGCGGGGAGGTATAGTGGTGCCAAATAAATTACTCAAGGAATAGATTTTCAAGGTCTGGGAGTAAATGCACAATGTTGGAGTAAAAATATAGGGATCCCTAACTGTCACAAAATGAGGAACTCGCAACAATGAGGGAATGCCAGAGGAACCAATGGAACAAACAATGGAGGTATCACATAGTTTGGGCATGGAGTGAAGGGACCTCGATCTCTCTCAACGAAAACCTTGGAAGCTATGAAAAGTTACACAAATAATACTGGAGCAAGGGAAACCTAGCGAACCAGTGGAGAGGGTTCCCTAGCACCAGAGGGAGGAGGTGGAACCACCTGCAATCAAAAAATAAAAATAAAAACAAATTTGGAGTAGATGTTTCACATCATAATCATCCAAATCTAAGGCTCTTATACCAATTGATTTGCCAATCAAATATGCAAAACCGGATAAAACAGAAAAAAGAATAACAAACACACCAAAAGGAATCGAATAGATCTAGAAACAATTTAGCCATCATATTATTGAGAAATGAAGGCAGCTTTATAGAGTAGTTGCTACAATAATAAATGGGGTTTGATAGTGTGAATCAGATCTAGCTACCACTAGCTATCTAAAAGTTACTTCATTAATTCACTAACCAACTTCATCTTGGTTGAATGTGCAGACTTCTTGGAAAATGTGCCTTCTCTCATGGTTGCATGTGCATTCTTCTTTTTAAATGTGGCATTATTTGGAGCCTCTGTCTGCTTTGGAGAAGTGCACTTCTGCTTCTCCTCCTTTCTAGGGATGTGTGCATTCTTCTCCTCCTTTCTAGGGATGTGGGAATTCTTGAGAGTTGTGCATAGGTTTTTCACCTTAAGAGTACAAAATTGTTAGTGGTGCTAATAGCACCGCTTTAACACCATACACAATAAGTGGTACTAACTTGTAGTGCTAAAAGCCTTGGGTTTTCTTGTTGTGAGTGCACAATTCTTCAGTATTATGCATGATCTAGACTAAAAGGGTTGAATAAATATTGATGTTTCTTGCTATGAACCAATTGTATATATCTCTATAGAGATTGTCGATATGAATTAAAACTTAGATGTGTTGATGTAATCAAATGTAGATAATGTGAATATCGAATTCTATACAATAAATGCACTATCGAAATTGCTCATTGAACATGATACTCTTAATCTGCTTTCTTCTTCTTCACCAGCCGTGTGAACATTATTGTCATGTATAATCGCTCCTCCAAGTTTACAATTTAAGCAACAAAACAAGTTCTACTTAGAGTCGTACACTTTATAAAATTACAATTCAGAGAGTATCAACCATGTCAACTATATAAATAAGAGATCGGCAAGTCATCGGGGAAGCTGCTACAATTGTCATTTGAATCATATGAACGCACGATATAATAATAAGGATATGGGAATGAAATCCAGAAGAGGAGTTCGAGTGTCTCTAGAAAAATGATTGATTGAACGAATGGTATCAATTCAGAAATAGAAACAACTAGTGCTTAGTGCGCCGCAGGCCGCAGTGCAAAATAATTACTGTAATTGTGAATAATATCATATTATAACTCTTTTTGAATGCATTCAAAGAAATATTCTTATTTCACACACCCAAGTAAATCACAATTTTCTCTATCCAAAATTGTTCTCCATATCTCAACCTTCATGTGTTCAAGTTCATCGATCCCTCGATTTCCTTGAATCAAGTCTAAATCTCCTAGTGCATCAAGGTTTCAGAATCAACGGAGAAACATCTCTTTTTCATCAAATCCAAAGGGGGTAGTGTATGTACACCTCTGTAGACTTTAGCAGTTAAATCGCTGCGCAGAGGGGGTCCCTTGTCCCACAAACAAGGGGGTCTCATACACCAATTTGGTGTCTCGCTTGGCAGTGACCTTAAAAATAGATTATTATTATTATTAACAACAGATATACAGTCCCTAATAGAGGCACAAATCACCAAAGCGGAGATTATGTATATATTTATTTAAGATCTTGGATTTGAAAGAGCATTATGATTGTGATATTCTTGATTGAAAATGAAATTTTGATCATGGTCATATCCAAAACCAAGAAAACAAGAAAATGGGTACTGGATTTGATTAGTCATAGCCCTTAGATATGTAATTTAGATATGTAACATAAGATGAGCGATAGACACAGACCATACCAATATTTCATCAGTCGAATCCCATAGGAACATCAAAAGAAAATAAATTTTGATACATAAATGGTTTAAAAATAACTCAATAGTGGTTTCTTGGAACAAAACAAAAAGAATTACATCCATTGATGTAAATAGCATCGTATGAGCATGGTCATCAAAGGCGAGATGGAATGGAGGGACTCAAAATAAATGAGAATGGATCTGAAGAAACTTGTGTACAATTTGAATAATTAGAAAAAAATAGAGTGAGAATCATGTTAATGAATAATATTTTATTTGATTTAAGAATTTCTATAATTTTCTTTGTAGCTTGTAAGAACTCATAAATTAGGACTCAGTTTTAGTAAAAATTATTGTTTTAAATAAAATTATTGAAGTTTAATTGCTCTTTATTTTCATAGCTCAATATTTAGGTTTCATTAATAAATTTTCCACAATAAAAAAATTATAGTGTTTGAAATTAAAGGAGCAAGTTGGTCAAATGACTAAATCATGGTCATCATTTTGTTTGTATAAAACTTTATTATACAATTTCTAAAATATTTACAAAAAATACAACTCAGAAATGCAATGATTGTCATCACTTGTTTTGTTTTTTTTCATCTCTTCAATCTTGATATATTTAACAAGGGTATGTCATAATGATATTACGTATGTACAATGCATAAAAATAAAGTGTTGTATATTGGTTTTGGATTTAGATATATATACATTAAAAAATAAATTTATAATATTGAAATCCAAATACACATCTTAAAGATATTGGCACTTTTAGAATCAAAATTCACACTCTTGGATTTCAAAATTCACACTCTAGAATTGGGAATTCACACGTTTAGAATTAAAATTATTCACACTATTGAAAGCCGATATTCACACTTTCAGAATCCATTTTTTACTTTAGAAACACAAATATTCACACTTTCAAAATCAAAATTCACAATTTCTTATTCTAGATTCTTACTTATTAATCCAAATTTAATGAATTTAGTGCTATATGTATAGTTGTATCACCAAAATATTCACTTAGAATACTATACTTAGTTATGATATTTTGATGCTTAAATTTATGTAGAGATATTGGACCTAAACATGGATCACTTCCCATTTGTGGTGACAATCAAAGTGCAATTGCTTTGGAGAAAAATCCTAAATTTGATCTAGAAACAAAAAATATGAAGGTGAGATTCAACTACATTAGAGAGGCAATGTTGTCCAGTGAGGAAATTATACTCAAGGTTCTGAAGACTTGGGATAATGTGGCATATTCTTTAACTAGGGTAATGGATGGAAGGAAATTTTCTTGGTTTAGAGGCAAGGTGGGGATTCAACTTCCATTGGTGCAATTTCCAAGTGGGAGAATGCTAAGATATTGATAGTTAAATATTATCTATGTAATTTACAGTTTTCATTTGTACATGGAATGCATAAATAAATTTTTGGATTGAATGATTGTGCTTTAGAAGAAAATTTCTTTTCGAATTGAATTTTTTATTTTAGGAGTAACATCATTTCTATGTTTGTACAATATTTAATAAAGAAAATAATACAAGGAACAAGCTCATTTGTCCCCAACAAGAAAAGGTTGTTTTGTTTTGTGTACTTGTTTTCTATGGTTGTTTTGTTATTTTGAATCTCATTTCTATATTGAATGTTTATGTGCTTTATATTCTTCTTCCTTAACTGCAAGTTGTTCTCTAGGTTGAACTCTTGTAACGTCTCTTGTTGAGTTTGCCAACAATTTTTTTATGTAATTATACTAAACATCTTTTAAAACACCACAAAAAATGACTATATTGCAACTTAATACATATTTGAGATTAGAAACATAAAAACTACAAACTTAATTTTTTTCAATTCTTGGTCCATATATCTTATAGGGTCTCCAATGATAACAAATCTATGTTGCACTAGTACATGTCCCCCAAAACCCTCATACCCATAATTCCAATATTTCAGAGACTTGTGGATGCATAGTAAACTTTCTAAAACTATGGGGTGCATGGGGAATTGGTATCCATAAATGAGGCATTTTTGGCGGATTTCAAAGAAGTTTTAGAAATATTTCAAGGTCATTCTAGGCATGTGTATTTAATTTTGAAAAGGTACATTGATGATTGGATATATCATAATATTCAATCAACAACTTATCATTTCAAAATAGTTTGTGTTTATCCTCAGAAGATGGTATGTTTAAAATAAAATAAAGACATGTTCTAGGCATAGTTTTAAAAAAAGGTCAACTTGGAACATGAATTGACTGGGTTGACCGGTTTAATCCTAAGAGGCCTTGAATGAGGAAAAAACTTGTCTTGGAGGCCAGTTGTCAGTTTGGTACCGAATTGACCAGTTAGACCTTAGCTCGACTAGTTTGGTACCAAACCAACCTCAAACCAGTGTATCCAGCATTAACTCGACTGAGATAAACTAAATCTACTTAGGGTGCATGCATCATGGCTAGATACAGTTTTTTTTTAATGGGATCAGTTTTGTACAAGGGACATTAAATTTAGTAATATTGAATTAATGTTAAATACTTAAAGTTATTAAAGTTGACATTCTCCTTATCTTTCATTTCCTATCTTTTTACTTCAATTTTTAACATTACCATTAATTGATTTAGGATGTTTGAGGGTGGTTCCAACCTCATATTCAGACTTCATATGCAAAAGGTAGAATTTTAGATCCCATTCAGAATTCAACAGACTTAATAGTTTTCAAGATTTTAGGATTGCAAGATTTTCACTAGATTCTATTATGTATGAGGGTAACTATTCGAGTTTAATCAAGCATATCAAACTATATATGTACCTTGACATTCGTG